>OY740717.1:94898189-95113189 GCA_963513945.1 Hydrotaea diabolus | reverse complement strand
AGTAAACATTTAGTTTAAAATTTAACTTTAAGTAAACATTTAGTTTAAAATTAAATTTAAGTAAACATTTAGATTAAAATTTAACTTAAAATTTTATATTAAATTTTAAGTTAAATGGGTGATCTAATATATGCCTTCTTCTAAGTCTTTCGATTTCATCGCTATCATTTAATAAATTAATAGCCAATGCATTTAAATGGTTTCTAAGCCGACTTAGGTAGCTCGTTATATCATTAGTTATTATAGGAATGCCACGATCATTCTGGATGGTGCTATTTTTTACAATCTCTCAGAGTTTTTGACTGACATTTTTGAAGGAAAACAATGTTGGATTATGAGGATGTACCACATAGCTGGATCCTATACGTTTTAAAAACAGATATGTATAGGATTAGTTTATTCTCCAAACTTAATTGTGATTTCGGCCCCAGCAGCCAGTAAATTTTGCTTGTTTTTATGACTGTTTTTTTTCATGATAGTCGCCTAACAAGCAACAAGCCTAGATATTTTACAACGTTAGAGGAAGGAATAGTTATGCCAGACCAAGTCACTGTTGGATAGTCCTCATATCTTACAGTGTATGTTACATGCGTTGATTTGACTTTTATGTTCTATTTTCTGAACCATTTTTGTGTGGAGTCAAAAAGTTTTCGAAGCACACTTGATGCTTCAGAAGATAATTCTTCGGCAGCCAATATTGATGTGCCATCTCCGTAGGTAGCAATTGAAAAACCGCTGTTAATGCGCATATCAGATGTAAACATGGTATATAAAACTTGGCATTATACACTTCCTTGCGGGACACCAGATTTTATTGAACCTATTTTAGAATCTTAATCGTTCACATTTACATAGAAAAGTCTTTTATTTAAATACGATTTTAATAACAAGTAAAATGGAGTAGGTAATATATTCTTCAACTAAAATAAGGTCATCGTGCCATACCTTGTCAAAGGCTTGCTTAACATTCAGAAATGCTGATGAGCTGTATAATTTATTTTCCAGAGACTCTCTTATTATCCGAACTACTCTATGACACTGTTCCTGTGTTCCATGCCTCTGTCGAAACCCAGACTGGTGATCGGGCATAATGTACTGAGCTTCTAAAATTGGAAACATCCTTTTTTAAAAAAAAGTCGTTCAAACAGTTTTGAGAGTATAGATAGTGAGATAATCGGCCTGTATGAACTAATTAAATTTTCTGGTTTATTTGGATTTGGTACCATTATTATTAAGCATACTTCCATTGGGTCGGAAAATGGCTAAGCATTGGGATCGAGTTAAAAAATATCGTAAAAAATATATACCTTGCCAAAGCATTGGATGACTTTGGAATCTATGTTGTCGTTTCCTGGTGATTTTTTAGATTTTTAGTTTATAGCTTCATTTTCAAATTCTAGAACAATAAAAAGATTTATTGGCCGGCTCATTTGACAAGATACATCCAGAACATTTTGTATTACTTGCATTTCTGTGGTGTTGTTGAATTATAACAGTGTACAGTTTTCTTCCAAAAATCTTTAAAAGCTTGTGCCTTGTTTTTGACAGATTTACACCAAGATCCATTTATGTCTTTATTAGTGATATTTCTTTTTGAGGTCGCTTTTAGTATTTTGTCGCCTTACACAGATTATTAACAGGATTATTCGACGGTGTTAGATTTCTTAAGAATCTCTCTATAGACTCATTTTTGTGTTTTTTTTTGCGTTTTTTAAGTGATCTGGTATTGGTTTGTGTAAGCGTAGTTCTTTGTCAAATTTTTCGAAGGCGTCGTTTTTTTAAAGTAAGTTGGACATTTGCACTATTATTGTTACAGTTGGACCTCGATTATCCGTGCCTCTTATAACCGGCTACATCTGTTAACCAAGTTCTTCAATTGCTTTTGTGTCTCTACTATCCGTGGTTTACCTCTATTATCCGTACTTTCATTTGTTCCCTCTATTAAGCGTGTTTAGCTCCCTTATCCGTTCAGCATAACACATATGATCATCGGACACCACTTCAGTGTCGTGTTTGTGTGATTGCTGGCATAAATTGCTGTTGTCCATGTAACTAACACTTGCTTGTTCTCCTGCCGTGTTTAATTTAGGGATTCCCCTTTATATGCATTTGAAAGGTTGGTGTATCTAATATCATTCAGTCTGTACTACATCATATTTTGTGAAAATGGCTCCACCAAAAACAAATGGGAAAAAAGAACAAGGAAAGTTATTAAATTTAAAGAAAAAATAGACTTGATTTTAATTTTCTTATAAGAGAGCATGGGTAACACAACAACTTTTTCTGGGCAAAAAAAAACTAACTGAAGTCAACATAAAATTTTCAATTTAAATTTTTTTTAAAGTTTTAATTAAATGTTAAAATTTAAAATTAATTAAATTTTAAAATAATTTCAATATCAATTTTAAATAAAATTTACAAAATAATTTAAAATTTATACTGAAATTATTTTAAAATTTCATTTAATTAATTTTTAATTTTAACATTTAATTAAAAAAAAATTAAATTGACTTTAAAATTAGATTTTTATGACTTGAGCAGTTTTTTATTCTGGTTCGAGACCTTTATGTTATTTCTTTTTCAATATCAACGTAAAAAGAAGAAATTGGTGAAATGAATTTGCTACGGTTGCCAGGCAGACAGTACAGCTGTTTCTGAACCCGCCAATGTTTTTCTTCAGCAGTCTTTGGCAACGATTACTTCGGTCACAAATCAAATGACTTATACAAGAGACTCATTTTTATTAATGAGAATTACCCTTTGCGTATAGTCTTCGAACTGTGCGTAGAGCAATCTCCAACGCGAGTTATATTATACAGACACCCAATTAAAAAAATAAAAGACAACTCGTTCTTTTTGTGTTTTAAAACAATCTGAATTTTATTTGTAATCTTTGATTTAATGTTACTTGGCTTAACAAAAGAAATAATACTGGAACTAAAGAAGAAAGCAAAATGCATTTACAGATTTCTAAGAATTTACATTAACAAAAATTGGGTGATCTAGATTTTATTGGTTGCTATGTTAATGTTGCAATTGCTATTGATATGACCTATATAAAAGAAAGTGAGTTTAGGTTTCTTGGAATTATTACTTATTAATTGTAATCTAGTGATTGATATGGGTGTGAACTCTAAGTTAAAGAACGTTAAAGAATTTATTGTTGGTCAGCATTGTGCCCTTTGTTGTTTTAGCGATGATAGCGTAGTGGTAGTTGTTGGTGGGATGAGTGTCGTATTGCTGTGTTATGCTCTCGGGGGTTTCGGTGGGGGTAGTGCAGTGGTGGTTGTTGTTGTTGGTGTGGTGGGTGTCGTAACTCCTCCCCCCTTAAGATAGAGCGACGGCCACAATGATGATGTAGTAGATGTTTATAGGTGTTTCTCCTTTTGATGACTATGATAAGTATGATGATGGCTATGGTGATACATACAACGGTTGTCGAGGTTGCGATTGAATGTATTGTTGTTGTTACTACCAGTTGGTCGACCTTGGTATCGGTTAGGAGGTTGAAATTTTGAGTTTACCGAGGCTTAAAATTTCGGTTGTTGAGTTAGCGGAAACGTTGGAATATATATTTGGTCCCAGAAGGTGTCAGTTTTGCCGTGGTACCTTATGCCATTTAATGAGACATCACAATCCTGGAAATGTATTAAAGCAGTGCCTTGTACCCTGAGAGTTTTGGTGCTGCAATTAGAGTTTATAAGTCTTTGTGGTGAATAAATAAAGAGAATGAAGTTGGGTTCAGGCTGTAAAATTGAATCCATCTTTCCCACGTCGTTAAGAGGACAGCTCGCTGATTTGTTGTTCATTAGGTTTCCAATACAAATTGAGTCCTTAGCATCTTCTTGTCTGATGGGGTTGTTGCAGTTATATGTTCCTTCGATCATGGGGCACAATGTTTTGTGATATTGTGTTTTATTTTCGTTAAATGTTATGAATGGTTCAGTAATTATAATCTTTGTGTCGTTTATAAGCAAAGGAATTATATGATATAAAGAATAATTTTCTTTTGAAATATTAGGTATAAGTACATTGATTATAATATTTGATTTATTATAGTTAGCTTGCATGTTCAACATTTCGTAAATGTTTTCAATGGATCCGAATTTTATGTTCTGGGTTTCAAGATTGAGTTTTATAATATCAAGCTCTTCCGGACTGAGCAGAAACCTTGAAATTATATTGAGTTTTGTCAGAAACACTGCTTAGGCTATGTTTGTTAGGTGATTTGTTAGTAGATCATTATTGAAGTTAAGTTGGTTGAGATATTGTGTCTTGATAAGAGTGTCTTCTTCGTGTTGTATTCTGTTGGCCGTATTTGTGATGTATCTCTCTATTGTCCGTTGTTCGTCATTTATGTGTGAAGTTATGTTTTTGAATCTTTCCATCATTTTAAAATTGATTGAGTGTTGTTGTGAAAGTGTGTTTGTGACACTATTGAGGTTCCTGTAGGTGTTTGCTATTTGATCGTTAATCGTTTGGGAGCTTTTGCGTCCTTGTTACCCGTTATTACTTTAATCACGGAACCTAGCCCGTTGATCAATCCTCTTTTCTGCCTTTGAATTGGATATAGCGTTAAGAATTTATTGTTTAATTCTTTGAGCTTTAGTTTAAGCTCTCTCATGATGTTGGTCCCTGGTGAATGTTTCTCAAAAAGACCAAGAGTGGCTTCAATGTCGATAATGTTTGTTCTGTATTCTTCAAGATGAATGTGTATAAAGTTGTTAAAGTTAGTAATGGATCTTTCAGGTCCCAGTCGTAGTGGTAAGATTCTTTGATATGCCGGTAAGTCATGTACTTCGATTATTTGAGTGCGAGTTGGAGAGGTTCTAAAGGGAAAATGGGTTAGTGTTAGTGTATGTTAATATAGCACGAGTGCAGTGTTCATTTATTATCATTATCCTGTTTCCTTAATATACATTTGTGTACTTTCTTTTGCACCTTAGTTATTATAGTGATTTCGTTATCCTTTTGAACTACATATGTGTTTCGATACTCTCGGGGTTAGTTTAAAGCGTCTTGCTTCTCTCCTGACAACGATTTGGCCCTCAGTGTTATGTATTGGATTATCTCTGGAAATGTTTAGATTTTCGATTCTAGTTGCCGTTGCATTTTGGACCTGTCCTTGAATTTTTGGGTACAGTTCTTCAAGAAAGGTATTGAGTTTGGATAAATAGTCGTGCTCATTCGAGAAATTTATCGTTTTTATGAATTTGTTTGGTCGAATGGTGTAAGTCGCGTCGTGGAGTGAATGGCATTAATGTAAGTAATTTTATTTCCTCATGTTCAGTCGTGAGCTTGTTGTCTTTTCTTTTGGACAGAATTAGTCGGTATATTTCTGTGAGTGTGGAATGTAGCCGTTCCACAGGAGAATTACTACTAGTCTATTGGAAGGACGTAATGTGTAATTGTATTTCGAACTGTCTACAGAAGTCTTGAAAAATGTTTGCGACGAATTCAGAACCTTGGTCACAGACAACTTTCTTGGATATAATTCTTGAAAGCTTTTAGGATTGTTAAACTACTCCAGCAACTGAGGGTATATCCGCAGGCAAATTTAGAGCACTTATCAATAATAGTCATAATCTGATTATTGTTAATGCTGTAAATATCGATGTGGAGTAACTCTAGAGGTTTTAATGGTGTTTCTGGAATTAGAAATTTCAATTTGGGAGGGTTTCTGTTATATTTAAAAGTTTTACACTTTTCACAGTTGTTTAAGGTCCTCGTGATTTTATCCTTCATATTAGGAAAATAATATTCTCTCTTCAAATGTAACATTGTTTCGTTTATTCCTCAATGATTGGAGCGCACATGATAATCACGGATTACTTTCTCCTGGTCATCCTCTTCTGTTATGTCTTTGAGAATTTCGGTACACCTGATAAGGCGGAATGATCTGGCCTGAGAGAAGTATTTGAAAAATGTTGCTTGTACTATCAGGAAGATGTCGTCATTGGTGTAAAGGGCTTATTGTTTATTGGGTGAAAAGTATTTCTTAAATATGTCTAATATGATCTCCTCGTTAAATTTCTCCCTACGTAGGATTCTCCTTTGCTTATTCTTAAAAATTGTCTCAGCGGTCATTGTCGAGATACTGGTCTAGCTGTTGATAATTGTCGGAGGTGCTCATTTCATGGAAATTAAAATTCGGGTTGTTATTAAATCTGATTTGTTGACTTGGGCTTGCTTTTATTTGTGGTGTGTTCTGGTTTGAACGGAAAGGTTGGGATTTCTGGTGCCTAAAATTGTCTGGATGGTATTGGCTCCTGTTTTCGTTGAAAGGATTATTCCGGTTATACTGTTGGGGTTGTGCATTTCCATTTCGTGGCGGTTGGTATCCTTGGTCCCTGCGGTCAGATGTTTGTTGCCAATTGTGATTTCGATTATCCTTGGGAAAAGTATTTTGGTAAGAACGGTTTCCATACGGTTAGTATTGGGAATGGTACCCTACTCTATTCGATTGAGGTGTTTTCTGATAGGATATGTTCTGTTCTTTGATGCAACAAGATATTGCTGTCGATAGGGAATCCGGTTGCACAGTCCTTACTCTTGTGCGTTTGCATAGTCTAGAGTGGTTCGTTAAGGCCAACAAGGAAAGAGTTTAAACACATGTCCGCATAGAGAAACTTTTTGGCGTTTATGACGCTAGGTTCCTTTTCGCGAATGAGGATGTTATTACAAAGGGAGGATTGCAGTTCTATAATTTCCTCATAGAAAGACTGAATACTTTTGTTGAATTGTCTAACATTATGTAGACCCCTTATTAGAGACGTTTCAGTCCGCTTATCAGAATAATGAAGTATGAGGTTGTTGCTTATATTGTCCCAATTGGGTGGGGTGCCATACATGTTAAGGATTTCATTGGCCTGTCCCTCGATCTTGTTCCGTATGGCTCTGAGAAGAATTTGGCCATAAGGAGTGTTATCTGTACCACGTATAAAGAGAAGAACGTTATTGAGGAACTCGTAAAGGAGTCTTGGGTTACCGTACATAGGCAGACTGTACAGCTGTTTCAACCAAAGTGTGCATGTTTTTTTCAACCAAAGTGCACATGTTTTTTGTGCGTACATATACTCATACATGCGTTGCAGGTTTCGAACCAGAATAAAAAACTGTTCAAGTCATAATAATGATAACAGACCGAATAAATAACAAAAAAAAAGAAAAAACTATTAAAAAGACTTGGTACGCCCTAATGTGCAACGCATGTATGAGTATATGTACGCACAAAAAACATGCACACTTTGGTTGAAAAAAACATGCACACTTTGGTTGAAACAGCTGTACAGTCTGCCTGGCAACCGTAGCAAATACATTTCACCAATTTCTTCTTTTTACGTTGATTCTGAAAAAGAAACAACAAAAAGGTCTCGAACCAGAATAAAAAACTGCTCAAGTCATAATTATATTTTTAATTTTAAATAAAATACCAAATTAAATGTATGTGTATAAATATTATGTTTCAAGGGCAATTGCCAAAATTGGAATTTCGGTAGTGAAAGTGCTCAGTGACGGGTGTGTTCTAAAAAAAATATGGAATCGCCATGGATAAATCACCCTAAGCGAATTACTTTAATTTTAACGATTCGTAAATAAATAATTAATTTATGAACTCAAAAACAATGCAAAGGAATATTTGAAATCTGAATTTTTGATTTTCTAAGTTGAAAATTTATAAAATATGAAGTCTTAAGTTTATGCATTTACAAATTTTTGAGGATCCAAAGCAAATTACCAGGAATTTTTGTTTTTATGCATCGGAACTATTAAGTTTGATAGGAAACCTACTTCAAGTTGCATATGAAATCAGCTATTGCGATGAAATTTTGTAAAAAAGAAAAACTTCTAATTTGTTTTCTTTATTACTTTTAATGATGTATTCAGTACTTGCATACATATTTAACATTGTATGTAGGGACAAGCGGGAAAATGTGCGCGTTAAAATAGTCGTACTAACAGATCAGGAACTATACGAGTAGTATTTTATTTTAATGTTTATAATGAACCTTTGACTGACATTAAAAAGATAATTCTAAGCATGAATGAGTCTGATATTGTTTTTACATTGGGTGACTTTTATTTATCTTCTGTATCATGGTACATGTTGCCGGATTCTGAAGCACTTACTCCTCTAACTAACAGCGATTGGTCCACTAATGTTGCTAGACTATTGGCAAAAATGAATTAGTCTCAGATTAATAATATTCTCAACATGAATGGGTTTGGTTTTGATTAATGAAACACGTTCATTTCAAGTTATGAGAATTCATCCTATTTCTACTCCGAATGGCAACCGCCATCCTACTATACTACGTATTTCATTTTCAGTAACATTGCCTCACCAATCTCCATCTCCACGTCCTTCTGGTGATTCTTTTAGATTTCGTTTCAAACGTTGTGACTTTCGTAGACTTAGTTCTCTTTTATTATCTGTCGATTGAAAGCCTATCTGCAGTTGTAGTACTATAGCCGAATTTGTTTTGTTGTTAAGAAATTTTATGACATATTAAATAAATTGGTATCTATAAGTAAAACAATGCATATGGAGCCCATCATTGTAGAAAAAACTATACCTTGGATATCTATGGAATTATGTACTTAGTAGGGACATAAATACTGTTACAACATTGAACACACCCATTTCAATAGTAGAACTGAACATACCCCGTTAATATCATATGGGTTTTGAAAGCTAACCTCAATAGCGTTAGTCTATAACGGAATTTTAAAATTGTTTCAACTTTCATCATGGAGTGGTCAGATAATGAGAACCGTATCGCTGCAATAGCGCTTTTCAAGTGTGAAATGAAAAAACCGATATTTTCAAAACGATCCGGACATAAGGGATTAGCCGCATGTTCGTCTACCGATGCATAAAACTGTTTGAGGAGACCGGGGATGTAAAAGACCGCCACCGGTCGGGCCGCCCACGCTTTGTTCCGCATGTCATCAAAGCCGTTAAATCAAGAATTCGCAGAAATCCGCTCCGAAAGCAGAAAATCATGGCCCGTGAGGTGAATATTACGCAAAAGTCCATAAGTCGAATCATTAAAAAATACTTGGGACTTGGGGCCTTCAAACGACGTACCGGACATTTATTGACTGCAGCTTAAAAAAATAGGATTGAAAAATGCAAACGTATTTTGGTGAAGCACGGTGATAACTTGCACAGAAAAATTTTGTTCACCGATGAAAAAAATTTTACCGTTCGGGAAAAATTTAACAAGCAAAAAGATAGAGTATGCGCGGTCATCTAAGGAAGCATCTGAACTGATCCCAAGGGTGGAAAAGGGTCATCACCCAGCTTCAGTCATGGTTTGGTGGGGTGTCTCTTACGATACGGTCACAGACCTGCATTTCTGCGAACAAGGGACAAAACATCGGCCAAATTTTACCAAGAAACCGTTTTGGAAGCTGTTGTGAAGCCTCTTAACAATTTCCTGTTCCAAAACCAGCCATGGACTTTGCAGCAGGATTCTGCGCTGGCCCATAATGCTAAAACGTCCCAGGCCTGGCTTCGAAACAATTTGCCAGCGTTTATTTCCTCTGAAGAATGGCCCTCAGGAAGTGCAGATTTGAACCAATTGGATTACAACTCTCTTAAGACTGCTTTGGTTCGAGCTGTGGCCATTTTTCCAATGGACTAGGTTCGTGCAGCTATTGGCGATTTGCCAGTGCGACTTAAGGCGTGTGTAAAGGCAAAAGGCGGACATTTCGAATAAGTAGATTCTTTTTTAATACAATATACATCAATAAATATATTGAAAAATATTTGGTCCAAAAACTTTCTTACTTTACTTTACAGCATAAAAAGTGTGTAACAGTATTTATGACCCTACTAAGTAGATTAAAAACATGAAGAGTAGATCACTTAAAAGATTCAAACGAACAGGTCTAACTGCCGATTATGGTAGATATTCCTTGGCGAGACAACGGTACAATATCGAGTCTCGTCGATGCTACGTCGTACTTGTCAAAAGTTAGAAGCAATTTTAGAAAGGACCCTAAATCATTTTATAATTTTGTTAATTTAAAACGTCGAACATCTTCGAAGCCGTCAAGAATAAGATTTAATGGTGTTAAGTTCTCAAGCGATCAGTCAATTGCAAACTGTTTTGCTGATTATTTCGAAAATACATATTCTTTACGTTCATTTGACCCTGCAATTCGTACCTTTACAGAATTTCTTCAGTAAATCAAATAGTTCCTCCTATTTTAGAATTTTCACTTATTAAATTAAATTTGCATCGTCTTAAACCAACTGAAAGGCTGCTCTGAATTCCTTGTCTTACCCTTATCCTTATTATTTAACACATCATTGAAATTGGGATACTTTCCTGATTTATGGAATAGGTCTTACTTGTATACACTTCATAAATCTGATAGTCTGTTGAATGTATTGAACTATAGAAGGAACGCTAAATTAAGCGCAAAGTTATTTGAAAGGATTGTAACAAATTTTGTTGAACATAATGTGGCCCCTATACTCCATCCATGCCAACACGGATTTCGTAAGGGTCATTCTACAATTACTAATCTACTCCATTTTTCTTCTGAAGTTATTAATGCTTTTGTTTGTCGAAAGCAAACAGGCGTTATAAATACTGTTTTTAGTAAGGCGTTTGATAAAGTAAATCACGGACTTTTATTATTCAAGTTAAAAATTGGATTTAATAATAATTTCATAAACTAGTTTTCCTCTTATCTCATTGGAGGGAAACAATTAGTTTTATTTGAGAAAAGTCTCTCCAGATCAATTCGTGTATTCTCTGTTGTACCACAGGGTAGCCACCTTGGACCCATTCTATTTTTACTATTCATTAACGAATTGCCCCATTCTATTATCAACTCTAATTTACTAATGTTTGCAGACGACGTGAAATTATTTTCTTCTTATGTTAGCCTTGCGGACTGCCAAATACTGCAGGATAATTTGGGCAGATTTAGTTCCTGGTGTGAATTTAATTTTATGGAATTGAACATAAAAAGTGTAAGCACATGTTCTTCTCTAGAAGTAGATTGTTGGCTACTAAATTTAAATTATGTGGCTCTGAATTGACATTGGTTGATTCATTTTTTGACCTTGGTTTTATGATGGACAGAAAGTTACATTTTAATAACCATATCAATTCTATGGTAAATAAAGCGTATGGTGTCTTTTGTTTTATGAAACACTGGGCAAAAGGGTTTACTGATCCATATACTACGAAACAGCATTATATTTCTCTAGTCAGCCCAATTTTCGTATATGGATCAATGGTTTGGGATCCCCAATACGATTATTATGTGAACAAAATGTAGTCCGTGCAGAATTTTTTTTTACTGTTTCGCTTAAGAAGTCTACATTGGAATACGGGCTATGAACTTCCTTCTTACAAGAGTAGGTTAAATCTATTAAAATCTCTATTAACGACCCATTTAGATCTTCTAGATACTATCAGTTTATACACTTGGATTTCCAAAATACAAGTTTGTATGTGGTGATTCATTTCTTTGAATGTGTGCTGACTTTAACTCGTTATATCTTTTAATTGACTTCTGATGCATTAAAAATTGTAATCATTTTTTATTTAAACTCATTGTCTTCATAACAATTTAGACTACTTGCAAAGTACAAATTTTCTAATTGTTTACTTATAGTGTTTCTTACATTTTTTAATTGTTTTGAATATTTTAAAAAGCAAAGGTGATGGTTCTACTTTAAGTTTGTCTCGTATACTTATAGTTTTTCTTATTTTTTTACTGGTTTAGGTTTCTTATATTTTACTAAGTAAAGGTGGTGGATTCTATTAAAGTTTGTGTCCATTTTCTAGTGATTATTATAATTGTGTGTACCGATTGGCTGTTGATAAATATCTGTTTACATATATGATGTTTCTTGTCATCTCTCCATTATGGACGGGTCCATAATGTTTACGTTGTTCCTACGTCATGGGACGTGACCCCCTCGGTCGCCAGGGGCGGGTGTGAGTGGCGTTGGCGTTCGACCAAAAAAAACCAAATATTTCAGCATCGTGTTTGAAATGACGACACCTTTATAAGTTGGGTATTGACCTCCAAACTATATAAAAATTCTCTATTAAATGCATTAGCATTTTGCATCTGGAACTTAACTACTCGTATAGGTCCTGATCTGTTAGTACGACTATTGTAACGCGCACATTTTCCCGCTTGTCCCTACATACAATGTTAAATATGTATGCAAGTACTGAATACATCATTAAAAGTAATAAAGAAAACAAATTAGAAGTTTTTCTTTTTTACAAAATTTCATCGCAATAGCTAATTTCATATGCAACTTGAAGTAGGTTTCCTATCAAACTTAATAGTTCCGATGCATAAAAACAAAAAAACCTGGTAATTTGCTTTGGATCTTCAAAAATTTGGAAATGCATGAACTTAAGACTTCATATTTTATAAATTTTCAACTCAGAAAATCAAAAATTCAGATTTCAAATATTCCTTTGCATTGTTTTTGAGTTCATAAATTAATCATTTATTTACGAATCGCCAAAATTAAAGTAATTCGCTTAGGGTGATTTATCCATGGCGATTCCATATTTTTTTAGAACACACCCGTCACTGAGCACTTTCACTACCGAAACTCCAATTTTGGCAATTGCCCTTGAAACATAATATTTATGGTACAGTAACCTCAACAAATTAATTAAAGTAGTACAACAATAATTGCATATGGAAAAATATGTTGACTATTGAGATGAAGATTTTTGTTATATATATATATATATATATATATATATATATATATATATATATATATATATATATATATATATATATATATATATATATATATATATATATATATATATACTTAAGCGATGAATACGCGAACGTACACAATAACAAAAATCTTCATCTCAATAGTCAACATATTTTTCCATATGCAATTATTGTTGTACTACTTTAATTAATTTGTTGAGGTTACTGTACCATAAATATTATGTTTCAAGGGCAATTGCCAAAATTGGAGTTTCGGTAGTGAAAGTGCTCAGTGACGGGTGTGTTCTAAAAAAATATGGAATCGCCATGGATAAATCACCCTAAGCGAATTACTTTAATTTTGGCGATTCGTAAATAAATGATTAATTTATGAACTCAAAAACAATGCAAAGGAATATTTGAAATCTGAATTTTTGATTTTCTGAGTTGAAAATTTATAAAATATGAAGTCTTAAGTTCATGCATTTCCAAATTTTTGAAGATCCAAAGCAAATTACCAGGTTTTTTTGTTTTTATGCATCGGAACTATTAAGTTTGATAGGAAACCTACTTCAAGTTGCATATGAAATTAGCTATTGCGATGAAATTTTGTAAAAAAGAAAAACTTCTAATTTGTTTTCTTTATTACTTTTAATGATGTATTCAGTACTTGCATACATATTTAACATTGTATGTAGGGACAAGCGGGAAAATGTGCGCGTTACAATAGTCGTACTAACAGATCAGGACCTATACGAGTAGTTAAGTTCCAGATGCAAAATGCTAATGCATTTAATAGAGAATTTTTATATAGTTTGGAGGTCAATACCCAACTTATAAAGGTGTCGTCATTTCAAACACGATGCTGAAATATTTAGTTTTTTTTGGTCGAACGCCAACGCCACTCACACCCGCCCCTGGCGACCGAGGGGGTCACGTCCCATGACGTAGGAACAACGTAAACATTATGGACCCGTCCATAATGGAGAGATGACAAGAAACATGATATATGTAAACAGATATTTATCAACAGCCAATCGGTACACACAATTATAATAATCACTAGAAAATGGACACAAACTTTAATAGAATCCACCACCTTTACTTAGTAAAATATAAGAAACCTAAACCAGTAAAAAAATAAGAAAAACTATAAGTATACGAGACAAACTTAAAGTAGAACCATCACCTTTGCTTTTTAAAAAATTCAAAACAATTAAAAAATGTAAGAAACACTATAAGTAAACAATTAGAAAATTTGTACTTTGCAAGTAGTCTAAATTGTTATGAAGACAATGAGTTTAAATAAAAAATGATTACAATTTTTAATGCATCAGAAGTCAATTAAAAGATATAACGAGTTAAAGTCAGCACACATTCAAAGAAATGAATCACCACATACAAACTTGTATTTTGGAAATCCAAGTGTATAAACTGATAGTATCTAGAAGATCTAAATGGGTCGTTAATAGAGATTTTAATAGATTTAACCTACTCTTGTAAGAAGGAAGTTCATAGCCCGTATTCCAATGTAGACTTCTTAAGCGAAACAGTAAAAAAAAATTCTGCACGGACTACATTTTGTTCACATAATAATCGTATTGGGGATCCCAAACCATTGATCCATATACGAAAATTGGGCTGACTAGAGAAATATAATGCTGTTTCGTAGTATATGGATCAGTAAACCCTTTTGCCCAGTGTTTCATAAAACAAAAGACACCATACGCTTTATTTACCATAGAATTGATATGGTTATTAAAATGTAACTTTCTGTCCATCATAAAACCAAGGTCAAAAAATGAATCAACCAATGTCAATTCAGAGCCACATAATTTAAATTTAGTAGCCAACAATCTACTTCTAGAGAAGAACATGTGCTTACACTTTTTATGTTCAATTCCATAAAATTAAATTCACACCAGGAACTAAATCTGCCCAAATTATCCTGCAGTATTTGGCAGTCCGCAAGGCTAACATAAGAAGAAAATAATTTCACGTCGTCTGCAAACATTAGTAAATTAGAGTTGATAATAGAATGGGGCAATTCGTTAATGAATAGTAAAAATAGAATGGGTCCAAGGTGGCTACCCTGTGGTACAACAGAGAATACACGAATTGATCTGGAGAGACTTTTCTCAAATAAAACTAATTGTTTCCCTCCAATGAGATAAGAGGAAAACTAGTTTATGAAATTATTATTAAATCCAATTTTTAACTTGAATAATAAAAGTCCGTGATTTACTTTATCAAACGCCTTACTAAAAACAGTATTTATAACGCCTGTTTGCTTTCGACAAACAAAAGCATTAATAACTTCAGAAGAAAAATGGAGTAGATTAGTAATTGTAGAATGACCCTTACGAAATCCGTGTTGGCATGGATGGAGTATAGGGGCCACATTATGTTCAACAAAATTTGTTACAATCCTTTCAAATAACTTTGCGCTTAATTTAGCGTTCCTTCTATAGTTCAATACATTCAACAGACTATCAGATTTATGAAGTGTATACAAGTAAGACCTATTCCATAAATCAGGAAAGTATCCCAATTTCAATGATGTGTTAAATAATAAGGATAAGGGTAAGACAAGGAATTCAGAGCAGCCTTTCAGTTGGTTTAAGACGATGCAAATTTAATTTAATAAGTGAAAATTCTAAAATAGGAGGAACTATTTGATTTACTGAAGAAATTCTGTAAAGGTACGAATTGCAGGGTCAAATGAACGTAAAGAATATGTATTTTCGAAATAATCAGCAAAACAGTTTGCAATTGACTGATCGCTTGAGAACTTAACACCATTAAATCTTATTCTTGACGGCTTCGAAGATGTTCGACGTTTTAAATTAACAAAATTATAAAATGATTTAGGGTCCTTTCTAAAATTGCTTCTAACTTTTGACAAGTACGACGTAGCATCGACGAGACTCGATATTGTACCGTTGTCTCGCCAAGGAATATCTACCATAATCGGCAGTTAGACCTGTTCGTTTGAATCTTTTAAGTGATCTACTCTTCATGTTTTTAATCTACTTAGTAGGGTCATAAATACTGTTACACACTTTTTATGCTGTAAAGTAAAGTAAGAAAGTTTTTGGACCAAATATTTTTCAATATATTTATTGATGTATATTGTATTAAAAAAGAATCTACTTATTCGAAATGTCCGCCTTTTGCCTTTACACACGCCTTAAGTCGCACTGGCAAATCGCCAATAGCTGCACGAACCTAGTCCATTGGAAAAATGGCCACAGCTCGAACCAAAGCAGTTTTAAGAGAGTTGTAATCCAATTGGTTCAAATCTGCACTTCCTGAGGGCCATTCTTCAGAGGAAATAAACGCTGGCAAATTGTTTCGAAGCCAGGCCTGGGACGTTTTAGCATTATGGGCCAGCGCAGAATCCTGCTGCAAAGTCCATGGCTGGTTTTGGAACAGGAAATTGTTAAGAGGCTTCACAACAGCTTCCAAAACGGTTTCTTGGTAAAATTTGGCCGATGTTTTGTCCCTTGTTCGCAGAAATGCAGGTCTGTGACCGTATCGTAAGAGACACCCCACCAAACCATGACTGAAGCTGGGTGATGACCCTTTTCCACCCTTGGGATCAGTTCAGATGCTTCCTTAGATGACCGCGCATACTCTATCTTTTTGCTTGTTAAATTTTTCCCGAACGGTAAAATTTTTTTCATCGGTGAACAAAATTTTTCTGTGCAAGTTATCACCGTGCTTCACCAAAATACGTTTGCATTTTTCAATCCTATTTTTTTAAGCTGCAGTCAATAAATGTCCGGTACGTCGTTTGAAGGCCCCAAGTCCCAAGTATTTTTTAATGATTCGACTTATGGACTTTTGCGTAATATTCACCTCACGGGCCATGATTTTCTGCTTTCGGAGCGGATTTCTGCGAATTCTTGATTTAACGGCTTTGATGACATGCGGAACAAAGCGTGGGCGGCCCGACCGGTGGCGGTCTTTTACATCCCCGGTCTCCTCAAACAGTTTTATGCATCGGTAGACGAACATGCGGCTAATCCCTTATGTCCGGATCGTTTTGAAAATATCGGTTTTTTCATTTCACACTTGAAAAGCGCTATTGCAGCGATACGGTTCTCATTATCTGACCACTCCATGATGAAAGTTGAAACAATTTTAAAATTCCGTTATAGACTAACGCTATTGAGGTTAGCTTTCAAAACCCATATGATATTAACGGGGTATGTTCAGTTCTACTATTGAAATGGGTGTGTTCAATGTTGTAACAGTATTTATGTCCCTACTAAGTACATAATTCCATAGATATCCAAGGTATAGTTTTTTCTACAATGATGGGCTCCATATGCATTGTTTTACTTATAGATACCAATTTATTTAATATGTCATAAAATTTCTTAACAACAAAACAAATTCGGCTATAGTACTACAACTGCAGATAGGCTTTCAATCGACAGATAATAAAAGAGAACTAAGTCTACGAAAGTCACAACGTTTGAAACGAAATCTAAAAGAATCACCAGAAGGACGTGGAGATGGAGATTGGTGAGGCAATGTTACTGAAAATGAAATACGTAGTATAGTAGGATGGCGGTTGCCATTCGGAGTAGAAATAGGATGAATTCTCATAACTTGAAATGAACGTGTTTCATTAATCAAAACCAAACCCATTCATGTTGAGAATATTATTAATCTGAGACTAATTCATTTTTGCCAATAGTCTAGCAACATTAGTGGACCAATCGCTGTTAGTTAGAGGAGTAAGTGCTTCAGAATCCGGCAACATGTACCATGATACAGAAGATAAATAAAAGTCACCCAATGTAAAAACAATATCAGACTCATTCATGCTTAGAATTATCTTTTTAATGTCAGTCAAAGGTTCATTATAAACATTAAAATAAAATACTACTCGTATAGTTCCTGATCTGTTAGTACGACTATTTTAACGCGCACATTTTCCCGCTTGTCCCTACATACAATGTTAAATATGTATGCAAGTACTGAATACATCATTAAAAGTAATAAAGAAAACAAATTAGAAGTTTTTCTTTTTTACAAAATTTCATCGCAATAGCTGATTTCATATGCAACTTGAAGTAGGTTTCCTATCAAACTTAATAGTTCCGATGCATAAAAACAAAAATTCCTGGTAATTTGCTTTGGATCCTCAAAAATTTGGAAATGCATAAACTTAAGACTTCATATTTTATAAATTTTCAACTTAGAAAATCAAAAATTCAGATTTCAAATATTCCTTTGCATTGTTTTTGAGTTCATAAATTAATTATTTATTTACGAATCGCCAAAATTAAAGTAATTCGCTTAGGGTGATTTATCCATGGCGATTCCATATTTTTTTTAGAACACACCCGTCACTGAGCACTTTCACTACCGAAATTCCAATTTTGGCAATTGCCCTTGAAACATAATATTTATACACATACATTTAATTTGGTATTTTATTTAAAATTAAAAATATAATTATGACTTGAGCAGTTTTTTATTCTGGTTCGAGACCTTTTTGTTGTTTCTTTTTCAGAATCAACGTAAAAAGAAGAAATTGGTGAAATGTATTTGCTACGGTTGCCAGGCAGACTGTACAGCTGTTTCAACCAAAGTGTGCATGTTTTTTTCAACCAAAGTGTGCATGTTTTTTGTGCGTACATATACTCATACATGCGTTGCACATTAGGGCGTACCAAGTCTTTTTAATAGTTTTTTCTTTTTTTTTTGTTATTTATTCGGTCTGTTATCATTATTATGACTTGAACAGTTTTTTATTCT
Organism: Hydrotaea diabolus; assembly: GCA_963513945.1. Lineage (NCBI taxonomy): Eukaryota > Metazoa > Arthropoda > Insecta > Diptera > Muscidae > Hydrotaea > Hydrotaea diabolus. Next base: position 95,094,688 of record OY740717.1, on the reverse strand, counting down.
GGTTCGAAACCTGCAACGCATGTATGAGTATATGTACGCACAAAAAACATGTGCACTTTGGTTGAAAAAAACATGCACACTTTGGTTGAAACAGCTGTACAGTCTGCCTATGTACGGTAACCCAAGACTCCTTTACGAGATGAAGATTTTTGTTATTGTGTACGTTCGCGTATTCATCGCTTAAGTATATATATATATATATATATATATATATATATATATATATATATATATATATATATATATATATATATATATATATATATATATATATATATATATATATATATATATATATATATATATATATATATATATATATATATATATATATATATATATATATATATATATATATATATATATATATATATATATATATATATATATATATATATATATATATATATATATATATATATATATATATATATATATATATATATATATATATATATATATATATATATATATATATATATATATATATATATATATATATATATATATATATATATATATATATATATATATATATATATATATATATATATATATATATATATATATATATATATATATATATATATATATATATATATATATATATATATATATATATATATATATATATATATATATATATATATATATATATATATATATATATATATATATATATATATATATATATATATATATATATATATATATATATGAATACGCGAACGTACACAATAACGGAAAATCTTCATCTCGATAGTCAACATATTTTTCCATATGCAATTATTGTTGTACTACTTTAATTAATTTGTTGAGGTTACTGTAGCATAAATATTATGTTTCAAGGGCAATTGCCCAAATTGGAATTTCGGTAGTGAAAGTGCTCAGTGACGGGTGTGTTCTAAAAAAAATATGGAATCGCCATGGATAAATCACCCTGAGCGAATTACTTTAATTTTGGCGATTCGTAAATAAATGCTTAATTTATGAACTCAAAAACAATGCAAAGGAATATTTGAAATCTGAATTTTTGATTTTCTAAGTTGAAAATTTATAAAATATGAAGTCTTAAGTTCATGCATTTCCAAATTTTTGAAGATCCAAAGCAAATTACTAGGTTTTTTTTTGTTTTTATGCATCGGAACTATTAAGTTTTATAGGAAACCTACTTCAAGTTGCACATGAAATCAGCTATTGCGATGAAATTTTGTAAAAAGAAAAACTTCTAAATTGTTTTCTTTATTACTTTTAATGATGTATTCAGTACTTGCATACATATTTAACATTGTATGTAGGGACAAGCGGGAAAATGTGCGCGTTACAATAGTCGTACTAACAGATCAGGACCTATACGAGTAGTTAAGTGCCAGATGCAAAATGCTAATGCATTTAATAGAGATTTTTTTATATAGTTTAGAGGTCAATACCCAACTTATAAAGGTGTCGTCATTTCAAACACGATGCTGAAATATTTGTTTTTTTTGGTCGAACGCCGACGCCACTCACACCCGCCCCTGGCGACCGAGGGGGTCACGTCCCATGACGTAGGAACAACGTAAACATTATGGACCCGTCCATAATGGAGAGATGACAAGAAACATCATATATGTAAACAGATATTTATCAACAGCCAATCGGTACACACAATTATAATAATCACTAGAAAATGGACTAGAAAATCCACCACCTTTACTTAGTAAAATATAAGAAACCTAAACCAGTAAAAAATAAGAAAAACTATAAGTATACGAGACAAACTTAAAGTAGAACCATCACCTTTGCTTTTTAAAATATTCAAAACAATTAAAAAATGTAAGAAACACTATAAGTAAACAATTAGAAAATTTGTACTTTGCAAGTAGTCTAAATTGTTATGAAGACAATGAGTTTAAATAAAAAATGATTACAATTTTTAATGCATCAGAAGTCAATTAAAAGATATAACGAGTTAAAGTCAGCACACATTCAAAGAAATGAATCACCACATGCAAACTTGTATTTTGGAAATCCAAGTGTATAAACTGATAGTATCTAGAAGATCTAAATGGGTCGTTAATAGAGATTTTTGATATCAGATGCCACAACCTCACGCCTAATTTTATACACCATAATCGCATTTATCATAGTTCGCCTACTCTTCAATGAGGGAAATTTAATAGATTTAACCTACTCTTGTAAGAAGGAAGTTCATAGCCCGTATTCCAATGTAGACTTCTTAAGCGAAACAGTAAAAAAAAATTCTGCACGGACTACATTTTGTTCACATAATAATCGTATTGGGGATCCCAAACCATTGATCCATATACGAAAATTGGGCTGACTAGAGAAATATAATGCTGTTTCGTAGTATATGGATCAGTAAACCCTTTTGCCCAGTGTTTCATAAAACAAAAGACACCATACGCTTTATTTACCATAGAATTGATATGGTTATTAAAATGTAACTTTCTGTCCATCATAAAACCAAGGTCAAAAAATGAATCAACCAATGTCAATTCAGAGCCACATAATTTAAATTTAGTAGCCAACAATCTACTTCTAGAGAAGAACATGTGCTTACACTTTTTATGTTCAATTCCATAAAATTAAATTCACACCAGGAACTAAATCTGCCCAAATTATCCTGCAGTATTTGGCAGTCCGCAAGGCTAACATAAGAAGAAAATAATTTCACGTCGTCTGCAAACATTAGTAAATTAGAGTTGATAATAGAATGGGGCAATTCGTTAATGAATAGTAAAAATAGAATGGGTCCAAGGTGGCTACCCTGTGGTACAACAGAGAATACACGAATTGATCTGGAGAGACTTTTCTCAAATAAAACTAATTGTTTCCCTCCAATGAGATAAGAGGAAAACTAGTTTATGAAATTATTATTAAATCCAATTTTTAACTTGAATAATAAAAGTCCGTGATTTACTTTATCAAACGCCTTACTAAAAACAGTATTTATAACGCCCGTTTGCTTTCGACAAACAAAAGCATTAATAACTTCAGAAGAAAAATGGAGTAGATTAGTAATTGTAGAATGACCCTTACGAAATCCGTGTTGGCATGGATGGAGTATAGGGGCCACATTATGTTCAACAAAATTTGTTACAATCCTTTCAAATAACTTTGCGCTTAATTTAGCGTTCCTTCTATAGTTCAATACATTCAACAGACTATCAGATTTATGAAGTGTATACAAGTAAGACCTATTCCATAAATCAGGAAAGTATCCCAATTTCAATGATGTGTTAAATAATAAGGATAAGGGTAAGACAAGGAATTCAGAGCAGCCTTTCAGTTGGTTTAAGACGATGCAAATTTAATTTAATAAGTGAAAATTCTAAAATAGGAGGAACTATTTGATTTACTGAAGAAATTCTGTAAAGGTACGAATTGCAGGGTCAAATGAACGTAAAGAATATGTATTTTCGAAATAATCAGCAAAACAGTTTGCAATTGACTGATCGCTTGAGAACTTAACACCATTAAATCTTATTCTTGACGGCTTCGAAGATGTTCGACGTTTTAAATTAACAAAATTATAAAATGATTTAGGGTCCTTTCTAAAATTGCTTCTAACTTTTGACAAGTACGACGTATAGCATCGACGAGACTCGATATTGTACCGTTGTCTCGCCAAGGAATATCTACCATAATCGGCAGTTAGACCTGTTCGTTTGAATCTTTTAAGTGATCTACTCTTCATGTTTTTAATCTACTTAGTAGGGTCATAAATACTGTTACACACTTTTTATGCTGTAAAGTAAAGTAAGAAAGTTTTTGGACCAAATATTTTTCAATATATTTATTGATGTATATTGTATTAAAAAAGAATCTACTTATTCGAAATGTCCGCCTTTTGCCTTTACACACGCCTTAAGTCGCACTGGCAAATCGCCAATAGCTGCACGAACCTAGTCCATTGGAAAAATGGCCACAGCTCGAACCAAAGCAGTCTTAAGAGAGTTGTAATCCAATTGGTTCAAATCTGGAATTCCTGAGGGCCATTCTTCAGAGGAAATAAACGCTGGCAAATTGTTTCGAAGCCAGGCCTGGGACGTTTTAGCATTATGGGCCAGCGCAGAATCCTGCTGCAAAGTCCATGGCTGGTTTTGGAACAGGAAATTGTTAAGAGGCTTCACAACAGCTTCCAAAACGGTTTCTTGGTAAAATTTGGCCGATGTTTTGTCCCTTGTTCGCAGAAATGCAGGTCTGTGACCGTATCGTAAGAGACACCCCACCAAACCATGACTGAAGCTGGGTGATGACCCTTTTCCACCCTTGGGATCAGTTCAGATGCTTCCTTAGATGACCGCGCATACTCAATCTTTTTGCTTGTTAAATTTTTCCCGAACGGTAAATTTTTTTTCATCGGTGAACAAAATTTTTCTGTGCAAGTTATCACCGTGCTTCACCAAAATACGTTTGCATTTTTCAATCCTATTTTTTTTAAGCTGCAGTCAATAAATGTCCGGTACGTCGTTTGAAGGCCCCAAGTCCCAAGTATTTTTTAATGATTCGACTTATGGACTTTTGCGTAATATTCACCTCACGGGCCATGATTTTCTGCTTTCGGAGCGGATTTCTGCGAATTCTTGATTTAACGGCTTTGATGACATGCGGAACAAAGCGTGGGCGGCCCGACCGGTGGCGGTCTTTTACATCCCCGGTCTCCTCAAACAGTTTTATGCATCGGTAGACGAACATGCGGCTAATAACTTATGTCCGGATCGTTTTGAAAATATCAGTTTTTTCATTTCACACTTGAAAAGCGCTATTGCAGCGATACGGTTCTCATTATCTGACCACTCCATGATGAAAGTTGAAACAATTTTAAAATTCCGTTATAGACTAACGCTATTGAGGTTAGCTTTCAAAACCCATATGATATTAACGGGGTATGTTCAGTTCTACTATTGAAATGGGTGTGTTCAATGTTGTAACAGTATTTATGTCCCTACTAAGTACATAATTCCATAGATATCCAAGGTATAGTTTTTTCTACAATGATGGGCTCCATATGCATTGTTTTACTTATAGATACCAATTCATTTAATATGTCATAAAATTTCTTAACAACAAAACAAATTCGGCTATAGTACTACAACTGCAGATAGGCTTTCAATCGACAGATAATAAAAGAGAACTAAGTCTACGAAAGTCACAACGTTTGAAACGAAATCTAAAAGAATCACCAGAAGGACGTGGAGATGGAGATTGGGAGGCAATGTTACTGAAAATGAAATATGTAGTATAGTAGGATGGCGGTTGCCATTCGGAGTAGAAATAGGATGAATTCTCATAACTTGAAATGAATGTGTTTCATTAATCAAAACCAAACCCATTCATGTTGAGAATATTATTAATCTGAGACTAATTCATTTTTGCCAATAGTCTAGCAACATTAGTGGACCAATCGCTGTTAGTTAGAGGAGTAAGTGCTTCAGAATCCGGCAACATGTACCATGATACAGAAGATAAATAAAAGTCACCCAATGTAAAAACAATATCAGACTCATTCATGCTTAGAATTATCTTTTTAATGTCAGTCAAATGTTCATTATAAACATTAAAATACAACAGAAACAGCAATAAATCAAAATTTTTAAATTCATCGGAAAAAATACGCCGAGAAGGTAGACAACGGGAAACCGCAATTAAGATACCACCACCGATTCTCTCAATTATATTATTCCTGTAAATCATAAAATTGTTACACAAAACTTCAGATTTCAAAATATCACTTTATAGCAATGTCTCAGAAAAACAACAATATCAACATCAAAGTCATAGCTATCCACAAATAAGCGGCTTAAGATAGTATTTAAACCTATTACGTTTTGATAAGCTATGCTACGTACTTTTTCTAGTATTTTGAAAAGTTTTGAGACTAAGCTGGCAATTTGGCTAATTTCTTTGCACAAACTCCTTGACTAGCGCCCTACCTGGCCAAAATTCAGGGTCAACCACCTTAGAGAAGATATCTTCTGACACAGTTATCTTGAATGAAGATAAATGATTTGAAGATGATTTAAATTTAAAAATATTCAAGTCGAGGGAGGTCACTATCCAACTTCGACTTTACATAATATTCATTTCTTTAGTTGTAGCGTCTGGGGCAAACTGAGAAATAGAGGCCGTCTTTCTTGCTAAAATGACAGTCAATTTCCTAGGTCCATATTTACTTGACGAACAGGCCACATCCACCAGTTGAATAAACGGTCTGTCCCCGGTCTGAACGTCAAAAAACATTACTAGAAACAAAATCAACCTTGTTGACCTCTTACAAAGCGATAGGTCGGTCTGTAGCAAACTACGCAGCACCTGTATAGTCGGCGAACGTGAGTACGACGCAGTGGAAGAAAATTCAGAATACCGCCCTCAGAACATCAACAGGGTGTCGTCTTATGTCTTCTGAGGACCATCTTCATGAGACACAATTTCCTGCTGTCTAAGCAAAACCTGCTAAGGTTTTGCTTAGCGGTATAAGAGAGAACCTTTAGTCCATCGAAACTGTTAGGCAGGTCTGAACAACATTCACGCCGATGAAGTCGCAGCAGCAGTATCCAGCTACCGTGTGAATATAGTGCTAGGGGAGCATCCCCTGGAGATTTTACCTGAGGAGAAGGTACTACCTCGTCAGACGCGAGTGGTTCTGGCGAAACTGAGATTTGGATGGTGTAGTCGCCTCAATTCTTACTGGGCACGAATTGATGCTAACATATGTCCCGCCTGCCATCAGGGACCACATGATGTGCTGCACCTCTTCAATTGTCCGGCCAAGCCCACTCATCTGACCCCCAGGTCTCTGTGGACGCATTCAGTTCAAATGGCGCGTTTCCTCCACCTAGACATCGAAGCAGATCCCCCATAGACGAACAAGACTTGAAAATAAATATATTGTTGTTAAAACAACAACAACTAAAAGTCTGTGTGTGAAGGTTCACATTCAATGCTGAAATTCGGTTGTCCTTTCGGTTTATTAGCAGCAGTATCATCAACTTTTTTAATTTCAATAGTAATAGTTTCTTCTCCACCAAAAGACGGTCCTACATCCATAGGCAAAACATTTTCTTGTTTCATAATATGAACTGCAGATAAAGTCCTACCAGAAGATGTCTTTTCCGTCGACTTGGGAGAATTTTTCTTTGACGATTTTTTTTGTTTAGGTGTCGGTGTCGTCGTCTGTGATACGACAAACTTATCCAAGTCTGCATATGTATTAAATAACTCAGAAAATTTATTGTGAATATTTAACAACTCCAATCCCATTTTGGATGCTTCCGCCACTGTATCCTTGAAGAATTTGTTAAACTAAATATCAATTCTTCTACACCGCGGACAACACCATCTGATACCATTATTATTATTGTTATTATTTTTTTTTTTTGACGAACGTTCCCTCGCCACTCACACCCGCCCCTGCCGACCGAGGAGGCGACGTCCCCATGACGTAGGGACAACGTACACATTATGGACCTATCCATAATGGAGATGACAAGGAACGTCATCCATTGAAATTAGCTACAGATATTTATCAACAGCCAATCGGTACAAAAAAATATTAATAATAATCACTAGAAAATATAAACACCAAATTTAATACTTAATAATATAACCACCTCTTTATTACAAAATTAAAATCTAATAAAAATAATATAAAGCATAATATACATAAGTATTTACGAATAATAACAATTACTAAATTTGTTTATAGCAGCTTAAATTGTTATGAAGACAATGAGCCTTGGTGTAATTAGTTTAAATAAAAAATTATTACAGTTTTTAATGAATCAAAACCTAAGGAGAAATCAATTTAATGATATAACGAATTAAAATCACAACACATTCTACGAATAATTGTGCCTGATGTGTCTGATTTTATCTAGTAGGTCTAAATGGGACGTTAATAGAAATTTTTGATATTAAGTATTCAGAAGCCACAACCCCACATATAATTTTATATACCATCATCGCATTCATCATAGTTCGCCTACTCTTCAATGAAGGCAATTTAATAAGATTTTACCTGCCATTATAAGAATGGCAGGTTAAATGCCTAAGGCATCAGCGGCACAAGCAGAAACGCCGGCACATTTGGTATGACCAAATACACCGCAAACCCAGCAACCAATCATTTTCTCGTTTGATGTTAAATTACATCCGATAAGAGAGCAACTCATAATTAAACAGTTTTATGTGAATGATATTTTTAATACTCGTAATAAGAGAATAAGATGTAAGTTCTTACCATACATTTATATTATAACGTTATATTTGTCAGATTCGCTCTTGTTAAGGAGATGTTCCCCTAAACCGCTATTCTCGTTTTTTTTTATAAAAGGATCCCTTACTGCTTTATTTGTGAACCGAAAGTTGTTCTCATTTCTGACTAAATCTTGTATAACTCAGCCAAATTTAGTAAATCGGATTGTAAAGTTTATTAGCTTGGTGGACGCGGATTTTAATACGCTATAATGGTAAAGAATCTATGTCCTCAAAATTCTTATGATACAAAATGTACTACGGATTTTTTACAGCTAGTCGGTTGATTCTTCATGTGCGAACGTCTACTTAATTAAAATATATGTCCGTAAAACCAGTTTATTTTCTCACTCACTTCTTTAGTATTGTTTAATTTTCTAACAAATTTGAAATAAAGAATTTGAAAGTTCTTATCCGGAATAAAAGAGCTGAATATCGTTGAAACTTTCTACTCTAAACACTGCGCTCAAGTTTTCGAAAATCAATTCACAAATAAAGCAGTTATGGGCCCTTTTATTCAAAAAAAAAAGAAAATAACGGTTTATGTGAATATCTCCTAAGCAAGACCGAATCTGGCAAATCGGAGGCCATAAGTCAACTAAAGTTAACTATCAAACCATCTGCCGCAAATTTAGTGTTAACCAGTGTAATTGATAATAAATACTTATACAGTTACGGGCAACAAGTAGGGTCACTTGAAATAAGTTACTTCTTACCAATCAAATGTTTGTTATTTTTTTATTGTTTATTTTACATTTTCTTGTTACATACGACAACAGCTCGAAATAGTTTACTTAGAAAAATAAAAAAAAAACATATAAATTTCTTATTCGTAAAATAGTTTTCTTCTTGTTAGCATTTGGACCACCAAATAATGGCAAGTCCTTTTCAGAATAGAATACCAGGTGTACTGAATGTATCCCCGGAATTCGTCTTTATTCCCAGATTTTTATGGTTCAACTTTTTTATAAATTTATTTTATAGGAATTAGATCAGAAAATTCTGCAGAACATGGTTTAGTTTATTTATTTTTGCGATAACAAGCAATACAAGATAATATCATATAACCGATTGTACTAGTTAGTTTATTAACAAACAAATTGGTTTACGGTACACATAAAGGATTTTTTTAAATTAGTAAAAAATAATAGATAAATAGAATTATTACATACTTTTACATTAATTCAGGCACATAATTCTAATGGCTCCTCTTTAAAAAAATGTAGCAATGCTTATCGTTTGTAAGTAATTTGGTAGGAAGTTCCAAATACGAGAACCAAAATTGTTGGAGAATTATATATATTCCCCAGTTGGATCTAGCAAATCAAGCCCAAATTACAAATGTAGCATTGCTTATCGTTTGTAAGTAATTTGGTAGGAAGTTCCAAATACGAGAACCAAAATTGTTGGAGAATTATATATATTCCCCAGTTGGATCTAGCAAATCAAGCCCAAATTACAAGATGGTTGAACGCGGTCATTAGCGCCTGCGATAAACCGCCTGCTCATTACGATCGATAGTTGTATTTTTGGAAATAAAATAAGACCAACAACAACCAATCTGATCCTGATCAGCTTGGGGAGTAATTCACTCTATAACAACAAATGATCATAACAAAACAAAAATTCCAAAGAATGTTATAAATGGCCAACAACATTGTTCTATAAACAGACACTTTCAAATCATCGACATACGTGCGTGTATGAAAGGAAGTAAATGTTCTCGTTCTGAAAAAGTGTCAGTCGGGCAGTCAGTAAATATGGTGGGGATTCTTTCAGTGAGTCGCCTGTGACCTTACTCTTCGACTAAATACTTTGCATATGCAAAATCTTAAAATGTTTCGTATATATATATCGTTAAGTGAAAAGATACCTTGTCGGCAGCACACATAATGTTAGCTGTCCACACCAACGGCGAAACGTGCGTCTACCAAACGGTGAGGTTTTTTCTTAACTTTGCTGACTTAATTTTCCTTCCCTATACCACAAACAACAAGAACCCTCATCTAATTAGTTTGTGGAGCAAAAAAAAAAACAAAAACCCAATGAAGGATAACTGAATTTAGTTTTTGATGTGTAAGGTACAAACAGTTGATATTAGCCATATTTTGAATGCGTTTTAAATCGTCGTTGATGATGCTTACACTTTAATCCACTCCGGCGCTAGCATATAATTGAACGTTGTCAGCATACATATGCTTGTTGCAAGTTTCAGGAACGTTAGACAAGTCATTAATGTATAAAGTAAAGAGAGGAGGTCTTAGAGAAGAGAACTTTTGTGCGGCAGGAAAAATATGATGATATTAGATTATATGCAGTGTCGGAAAAATAAAATAGTTACTTAAGCTTTGTCGACATCACATTGTGATCCACTGTGTCAAACGCATTGTTGTGATCTAGAAGGACTAGGAATGAGACCTCGTTTTCATTAGGCATATTGTAAAGTTCTTCAACAACTTCGATAAGGGCAGTGATGCAGCTTCTTGTTTCCTAAATCCAGATTATTTGTCGGTTAATAATTAATGTTCAAGATAAGATTGAGTATTTTGAGTAAAAAAGCAAGTTAGTTATCGACGAAAAAAAGTTGGCTATCGACGTTTTCAAAATGATAAACTGTGCCACAGTTTACTTCTTAAAGACATTGGTTAAGTAAAATGAGATTAGTGTTTTTAAAGTCCAGAAACGTTATTTTCGTTTCGGTAATATTACTCAAACGTCATAATTAAAAAACAGAATGTCGTGATTTGAAAAACCAGGAGCGCGGAGCTGATTATTTTGGATTTCATATTTCTAAAGTGGTACTGAAAGAACGTAATCCTAACGTTTGCATAGTCTAAGACTTAGTGCTTTCTAAAAATAAGACCGCATTAAGACGAGGCGACCTGTCGCTGCGATTTTTCAGGAATTTTGTTTCGATGTCTCTTCGTGAATTCGTTATCGTGAGTCGCAAGGACTTTTTGACATTTGATGGGCGCAGGCTTCTAATACTGCTGTGAATAAAACGTACGGATTCACTTCTAATGTACCAAATATAAAATGTGTATATTTTTATGAAGCATATTACATTTTAATTTATAAGATTACAAAAATTATAGCATTTTATATATTTTTAAAAAATATTATACTTTTTGAAGATATGTTAAATGCTATATAATTTCGTAGTTATAAAAGTTTATGAAATTTCCATTGCACTTTACGAGTAAAGATGCAAAATGTACTACGGATTTTTTACAGCTAGTCGGTTGATTCTTTTTTTACTTTGTCATGTGCGAACGTCTACTTAATTAAAATATATGTCCGTAAAACCAGTTTATTTTCTTTTTATTTTCTTTCCCACTCACTTCTTTAGTATTGTTTAATTTTCTAACAAATTTGAAATAAAGAAGTTGACAGCTTAATTCGGTCCAAATATGTACATCGAAGGCCGTCAATCATATCGTGATATTTTTCAATTAAAACTTGCACTAAATCCATTATTTTTTTTGGTTTTTTTACCGGCAAAAAACGCACTATAATACTCCTTCTTTACTTACTTTACATTCACAAATATACTGCCGTGTTTTAGTGGCAAATCGCTTATAAGGTCGCTAACGTAATAAATTCACACCGTTGTACAAAAATATAAAATGGTTTTGTTTACAAAAACTATATACGGTTTGCGTTAAAACCCGATTATTTTAAATAAATCAAATTTTTTTGATGAAAGTTTATCAAAAATGACGTAAGCGAGTTTAAGCGAGCTCGATTATTACTCGCGTTCAGTGCTTAGTATTGAATATCTTTTTTTTACAAATTAAAATTTTTAAATCAAACGGTACAAATTAAACATTTTTAAAATAAACGGCTTGCATAAAGCCAATCAGTTCTTGTGTACAAAGTAATTTCAAAATTTTGTAAAGTTACTGATTTAGCGACCACTTACTCGTTTTCTACGAGAGTACCACAAGAACACGCCTTATATTTTGTACCCAAAAATTCTAACGTTACAAGACCTTGGATGGAAAAGTGAGTAGTTTAGTACCTTGTACATTTCTCCGTCATAATTACAATAATTCGCTTAAAAACAACCGACATCTTCAATTACAGTAGAATCTGGGTAGAGTGAACTAATTATTGCAAGCACTGTTCACTTTATCCCATAAGTTCACTTTACCCAGTTTTAGAAAAATATGAAAATTTTTGTTTATTTTATTATAAATTTAGTATTGATTTATTTCTTTTACATAAGCACAAAGAAATTTTTAATTTTTGTTTGTTTTTTAGATGCATTTACAGTTTTTCCTACCTCTGTATCATGAAATTTATGCAAAACAGCTTATTTTGCCGTTAATTGATTTTATCCGCTAGCACTTCAAGTTCAACATTGTCTCTATCATCATCTGAGGAGATGTCCAGATTATCTTCTCCCGAAGTTTTTTTTACTTTCAATGGTACTCCATTCCTCAAAGCTTCCTCAGTGAAGCTTAAATATAAAAGAATATTTATTATAAAAAAATTAACATAGCACGCAGTAAATTTTTTTTTACATTTGGATTAACAACTTGGAGAATATGTTGTTGCTGAAGGATATTCTGCATTTCATTAAGGGTCATATTTTCTTCCTCATCGTCACTCTCCACTAGGATGCCCACACCCTTTGCCAATTCTTTACTAATTTCTCGTTTTATTATAAGGGAAAGAGACTTTTTGTTCGCGAACTCATTTTTCCCACTCGAGCGACAAGATCATCAAAGTCTGGAGAAACACTTCTTATATCTGCTCAAATTGTAATAAATAGAAGCAAAATGTGTATGTGTACCCAAAAATATAACAGTACTTAGTAGGGACATAAATACTGTTACAACATTGAACACACCCATTTCAATAGTAGAACTGAACATACCCCGTTAATTTCATATGGGTTTTGAAAGCTAACCTCAATAGCATTAGTTTGTAACAGGATTTTAAAGTTGTTTCAACTTTCATAATGGAGTGGTCAGATAATGAGAACCGTATCGCTGTAATAGCGCTTTTCAAGTATGAAATGAAAAAACGATATTTTCAAAATGCTCCGGCCACTAGGGATTAGCCGCATGTTCGTCTACCGATGCATAAAACTGTTTGAGGAGACTAGAGATGTAAAAGACCGCCACCGGTCGAGCCGCCCACACTCTGTTCGAACACCGCATGTCATCAAAGCCGTTAAATCAAGAATTCACAGAAATCCGCTCCGAAAACAGAAAATCATGGCCCGTGAGATGAATATCACGCAAATGTCCATGAGTCGAATCATTAAAAAAGACTTGGGACTTGGGGATTTCGAACGACGTACCGGACATTTATTGACTGCAGCTTTAAAAAAATAGGATTGAAAAGTGCAAACGTCTTTTGGTGAAGCACGCTGATAACTTGCATAGAAAAATTTTGTTCACCGACGATAAATTTTGTACCGTTCAAAAAAAAAATTAACAAGCAAAATGATAGAGTGTATGCGCGGTCGTCAAAGGAAGCATCTGAGCTGATCCCAGGGGAAGAAAAGGGTCATCACCCAACTTCAGTCATGGTTTGGTGCCTCTTACGATGGGGTCACTGACCTGCATTTCTGCGAACAAGGAGTCAAAACATCGGTCAAAGTTTACCAAGAAACCGTTTTGGAAGCTTTTGTGAAGCCTCTTAACAATTTCCTGTTCCAAAACCAGCCATGGACTTTCCAGCAGGATTCTGCGTCGGCCCATAATGCTAAAACGTCCCAGGCCTGGCTTCGAAACAATTTGCCAGCGTGTAATGGCCCTCAGGCCATTACAAATTGTGGACGGTTTTAGGGGGCAAGGTTTGTCACAAAATATACCCCATCATTGGATCTCTTAAGACTGCTTTTGTTCGAGCTGTGGCCAATTTTCCAATGGACGAGGTTCGTGTAGCTACTGACGATTGGCCAGTGGGACTTAAGGCGTGGGTAAAGGCAAAAGGCGGATATTTCGAATAAGTAGATTCTCTTTGGATAGAATACACATCAATAAATATATTAAAAAATATTTGGTCCAAAAACATTCAGTACTTTTTATTTTACAGCATAAAACGTGTGTAACAGTTTTTATGTCCCTACTAAGTACAATGACAAATCACAAAAAAACATCATTATTATAAAGGGAATTCTGTAAAACATTCTTCTACTTTTTTAAATATTTTTTTGAAGACCAATACTTCTGGACCGTTTCTTTAGACACGAGCAACATTTACACATAAATGACTTAACTATTGCGGTTTTGTAATCCAGTCTTAGTTGCCGAGGCTTATGCTAAAATATCACTTCTATCAATATGCTTATATATCTATGGCTTTTTAACGATTTGGTCGGAAACAGTCGATTTCAGGTCCTTTTGTCAGCTTTTGGTTGTTGTTGTAACAACAAATATATATTTTATTCGATATCCAGGTGGGAAAAACGTGCCATTTGAACTGGATGCGCCCACAGAGACCTGGGGGTCGATCTAAGTAAGCTAGGTCGGCTGCACAATCCAGATCTCAGCTGAGCCGGAGCAACGCGCGTCTGCCGAGTTAGTAACTTCTCATCAGGTGAAATCTCCGGGGGATGTTCCCCTAGCACTTTAATCACACTGTATCTGCTGCTGCGATTTCATCTGGCTGAATGTTGTTCAGACCTGCCTGATAGTTTCGATGATCTAAAGGTTCTCTCTTGTACCTGGTCTGTCTGGGCGGAAGCATCCTTTCTAAAAGATGGTGGTTAGAATGACTACTGCGAAAACACCCTAGCAGGTATCGCTTAGACAACAGGAAATTGTGTCTGAGCACGGTAAGAACCTTCACCTCTTTATGTAGATGGTCCTCAGAAGACATAAGAAGACAACCTGTTGATGAACTGAGGGCTTCTGGCAAGTCTGAATTTTCTTCCACTGCGTCGTACTCACGTTCGCCGACCACACCGGTGCTGCGTAGGTTGCTACAGGCCGACCTATCGCTTTGTAAGAGGTCAACAAGGTTTCTTTGTCGGCTCCCCCAAGTACTGCCGACAAGTGACTTGAGGACCTTGTTCCTACTTTAGAGCTTTCACAGATAGCTGTAGCATGTGAAAAAGGCTGTCCCATGGAATTTAGGGTAGTTGGTATTCGGAATGTTGACGTCATCGACCTTCATATTGAGTGACAACCGCACCTCTGCGGTCCATGCAGTAAACAGTGCGGCTGATGATTTGAAGGCGGATATTTTCATATTCCTCTCAGTGAAAAAGCGTGCTAAGTCCGTGAGGTACTAGTTGATTTTCTCGGCGCGTTTCCTCCACCTAGACATCGAAGCAGATCCCCCATAGACGAACAAGACTTCAAAATAAATATATTGTTGTTAAAACAACAACAGCTAAAAGTCTGTGTGTGAAGGTTCACATTCAATGCTGAAATTCGGTTGTCCTTTCGGTTTATTAGCAGCAGTATCATCAACTTTTTTAATTTCAATAGTAATAGTTTCTTCTCCACCAAAAGACGGTCCTACATCCATAGGCAAAACATTTTCTTGTTTCATAATATGAACTGCAGATAAAGTCCTACCAGAAGATGTCTTTTCCGTCGACTTGGGAGAATTTTTCTTTGACGATTTCTTTTGTTTAGGTGTCGGTGTCGTCGTCTGTGATACGACAAACTTATCCAAGTCTGGATATGTATTCAATAACTCAGAAAATTTATTGTGAATATTTAACAACTCCAATCCCATTTTGGATGCTTCCGCCACTGTATCCTTGAAGAATTTGTTAAACTAAATATCAATTCTTCTACACCGCGGGCAGCACCATCTGATACCATTATTATTATTTTTATTATTTTTTTTTGAAGAACGTTCCCTCGCCACTCACACCCGCCCCTGCCGACCGAGGAGGCGACGTCCCCATGACGTAGGGACAACGTACACATTATGGACCTATCCATAATGGAGATGACAAGGAACGTCATCCATTGAAATTAGCTACAGATATTTATCAACAGCCAATCGGTACAAAAAAATATTAATAATAATCACTAGAAAATATAAACACCAAATTTAATACTTAATAATATAACCACCTCTTTATTACAAAATTAAAATCTAATAAAAATAATATAAAGCATAATATACATAAGTATTTACGAATAATAACAATTACTAAATTTGTTTATAGCAGCTTAAATTGTTATAAAGACAATGAGCCTTGGTGTAATTAGTTTAAATAAAAAATTATTACAGTTTTTAATGAATCAAAACATAAGGAGAAATCAATTTAATGATATAACGAATTAAAATCACAACACATTCTACGAATAATTGTGCCTTTGAAAATCCAAGTCTGATTTTATCTAGTAGGTCTAAATGGGACGTTAATAGAAATTTTTGATATTAAGTATTCAGAAGCCACAACCCCACATATAATTTTATATACCATCATCGCATTCATCATAGTTCGCCTACTCTTCAATGAAGGCAATTTAATAAGATTTTACCTGCCATTATAAGAATGGCAGGTTAAATGCCTAAGGCATCAGCGGCACAAGCAGAAACGCCGGCACATTTGGTATGACCAAATATACCGCAAACCCAGCAACCAATCATTTTCTCGTTTGATGTTAAATTACAACCGATAAGAGAGCAACTCATAATTAAACAGTTTTATGTGAATGATATTTTTAATACTCGTAATAAGAGAATAAGATGTAAGTTTTTACCATACATTTATATTATAACGTTATATTATTTGTCAGATTCGCTCTTGTTAAGGAGATGTTCCCCTAAACCGCTATTCTCGTTTTTTTTTAATAAAAGGACCCCTTACTGCTTTATTTGTGAACCGAAAGTTGTTCTCATTTCTGACTAAATCTTGTATAACTCAGCCAAATTTAGTAAATCGGATTGTAATGTTTATTAGCTTGGTGGACGCGGATTTTAATACGCTATAATGGTAAAGAATCTATGTCCTCAAAATTCTTATGATGCAAAATGTACTACGGATTTTTTACAGCTAGTCGGTTGATTCTTTTTTTACTTTGTCATGTGCGAACGTCTACTTAATTAAAATATAAGTCCGTAAAACCAGTTTATTTTCTTTTTATAAGTACTTCTTTCCCACTCACTTCTTTGGTATTGTTTAATTTTCTAACAAATTTGAAATAAAGAATTTGAAAATTCTTATCCGAAATAAAAGAGCTGAATATCGTTGAAACTTTCAACTCTAAACACTGCGCTCAAGTTTTCGAAAATCAATTCACAAATAAAGCAGTTATGGGCCCTTTTATTAAAAAAAAAGAAAATAACGGTTTATGTGAATATCTCCTAAGCAAGACCGAATCTGGCAAATCGGAGGCCATAAGTCAACTAAAGTTAACTATCAAACCATCTGCCGCAAATTTAGTGTTAACCAGTGTAATTGATAATACATACTTATACAGTTACGGGCAACAAGTAGGGTCACTTGAAATAAGTTACTTTTTACCAATCAAATGTTTGTTATTTTTTATTGTTTATTTTACATGTTCTTGTTACATACAACAACATCTCGAAATAGTTTACTTAGAAAAATAAAAAACATATAAATTTCTTATTCGTAAAATAGTTTTCATCTTGTTAGCATTTGGACCACCAAATAATGGCAAGTCCTTTTCAGAATAGAATACCAGGTGTACTGAATGTATCCCCGGAATTCGTCTTTATTCCCAGATTTTTATGGTTCAACTTTTTTATAAATTTATTTTATAGGAATTAGATCAGAAAATTCTGCAGAACATGGTTTAGTTTATTTATTTTTGCGATAACTAGCAATACAAGATAATATCATATAACCGATTGTACTAGTTTATTAACAAACAAATTGGATTACGGTACACATAAAGGATTTTTTAAATTAGTAAAAAGTAATAGATAAATAGAATTATTACATACTTTTACATTAATTCAGGCACATAATTCTAATGGCTCCTCTTTAAAAAATGTAGCATTGCTTATCGTTTGTAAGTAATTTGGTAGAATTATATATATTCCCCAGTTGGATCTAGCAAATCAAGCCCAAATTACAAATGTAGCATTGCTTATCGTTTGTAAGTAATTTGGTAGGAAGTTCCAAATACGAGAACCAAAATTGTTGGAGAATTATATGTATTCCCCAGTTGGATCTAGCAAATCAAGCCCAAATTACAAGATGGTTGAACGCGGTCATTAGCGCCTGCGATAAACCGCCTGGTCATTACGATCGATAGTTGTATTTTTGGAAATAAAATAAGACCAACAACAACAAATCTGATCCTGATCAGCTTGGGGAGTAATTCACTCTATAACAACAAATGATCATAACAAAACAAAAATTCCAAAGAATGTTATAAATGGCCAACAACATTGTTCTATAAACAGACACTTTCAAATCATCGACATACGTGCGTGTATGAAAGGAAGTAAATGTTCTCGTTCTGAAAAAGTGTCAGTCGGGCAGTCAGTAAATATGGTGGGGATTCTTTCAGTGAGTCGCCTGTGACCTTACTCTTCGACTAAATACTTGGCATATGCAAAATCTTAAAATGTTTCGTATATATAGATCGTTAAGTGAAAAGATAACTTGTCGGCAGCACACATAATGTTAGCTGTCCACACCAACGGCGAAACGTGCGTCTACCAGACGGTGAGGTTTTTTCTTTAACTTTGCTGACTTAATTTTCCTTCCCTATAACACAAACAACAAGAACCCTCATCTAATTAGTTTGTGGAGCAAAAAAAAAACAAAAACCCAATGAAGGATAACTGAATTTAGTTTTTGATGTGTAAGGTACAGTTGATATTAGCCATATTTTGAATGCGTTTTAAATCGTCGTTGATGATGCTTACACTTTAATCCACTCTGGCGCTAGCATATAATTGAACGTTGTCAGCATACATATGCTTGTTGCAAGTTTCAGGAACGTTAGACAAGTCATTAATGTATAAAGTAAAGAGAGGAGGTCTTAGAGAAGAGAACTTTTGTGCGGCAGGAAAAGTATGATGATATTAGCTTAAATGCAGTGTCGGAAAAATAAAATAGTTACTTAAGCTTTGTCGACATCACATTGTGATCCACTGTGTCAAACGCTATTGTTGTGATCTAGAAGGACTAGGAATGAGACCTCGTTTTCATCAAGCCTATTGTAAAGTTCTTCAACAACTTCGATAAGGGCAGTGATGCAGCTTCTTGTTTCCTAAATCCAGATTATTTGTCGGTTAATAATTAATGTTCAAGATACTGTGAGATTGAGTATTTTGAGTAAAAAATCAAGTTAGTTATAAACAAAAAAAAGTTGGCTAGCGAGTTTAAGCGAGCTCGGTTATTACTCGCGTTTAGTGCTTAGTATTGAATATCTTTTTTTTACAAATTAAAACTTTTAAATCAAACGGTACAAATTAAACATTTCCAAATTAAAAGGCTTGCATAAAGCCAATCAGTTCTTGTATACAAAGTAATTTCAAAATTTTGTAAAGTTACTGATTTACCGACCACTTACTTGTTTTCTACGAGAGTACCACAAGAACACGCCTTATAATTTGTACCCAAAAATTCTAAAGTTACAAGACCTTGGATGGAACAGTGAGTAGTTTAGTACCTTGTACATTTCTCCGTCATAATTACAATAATTCGTTTAAAAACAACCGACATCTTCAATTACAGTAGAATCTGGGTAGAGTGAACTAATTATTGCAAGCACTGTTCACTTTATCCCATAAGTTCATTTTACCCAGTTTTAGAAAAATATGAAAATTTTTGTTTATTTTATTATAAATTTAGTATAGATTTATTTCTTTTACATAAGCACAAAGAAATTTTTAATTTTTGTTTGTTTCTTAGATGCATTTACAGTTTTTCCTACCTCTGTATCATGAAATTTATGCAAAACAGCTTATTTTGCCGTTATATGTTTTTTTCCGCTAGCACTTCAAGTTCAACATTGTCTCTATCATCATCTGAGGAGATGTCCAGATTATCTTCTCCCGAAGTTTTTTTTTACTTTCAATGGTACTCCATTCCTCAAAGCTTCCTTAGTGAAGCTTAAATATGAAAGAATATTTATTATAAAAAATTTAACATAGCACGCAGTAATTTTTTTTTTTTACATTTGGATTAACAACTTGGAGAATATGTTATTGCTGAAGGATATCCTGCATTTCATTAAGGGTCATATTTTCTTCCTCATCGTCATTCTCCACTAGGATGCCCACACCCTTTGCCAATTCTTTACTAATTTCTCGTTTTATTATAAGGGAAAGAGACTTTTTGTTCGCGAACTCATTTTTCCCACTCGAGCGACAAGATCATCAAAGTCTGGAGAAACACTTCTTATATCTGCTCAAATTGTAATAAATAGAAGCAAAATGTGTATGTGTACCCAAAAATATAACAGTACTTAGTAGGGACATAAATACTGTTACAACATTGAACATATCCATTTCAATAGTAGAACTGAACATACCCCGTTAATTTCATATGGGTTTTAAAGGATTTTAAAATTGTTTCAACTTTCATCATGGAGTGGTCAGATAATGAGAACCGTATCGCTGTAATACGAGGGTGGTTCGGAAAGTTCTTAGCCTATCAATGAAAGAGAATAGTTAGTTTTTCAAAAATATTTTTATTTTTCAATATAATCTCCTGAAACTTCAATACACTTAGTCCAACGCTTATCTAGCAATTCTATCCCTTGATTAAAATAGTTTTCCTCAAGGTCTTCAAAATAGTTGTTTACAACTGTAATTGCATCTTCATTTGGGGTAAAACGCTTGCCAGCAAGGATTTTTTTTAGAATTGGGAACAGGTAAATGTCACTGGGAGCTAAATCAGGAGAATAAGGTGGGTGGTCAAGCAACTCGTACTTTAATTCGTTGATTTTAGCCATTGTTAAAACACTCTTGTGCGCTGGTGCGTTGTCTTGATGAAAAATTATTTTTTTGTGTTGTAAGCCAGGACGTTTTTCAAGAATTTGTACATTTAATTGATCTAAAAGGTTGCAATGGTACTCTGAATTTATTGTTTTACCCTTTTGCAGATAGTCAATCAATAAAATACCTTTGAAGTCCCAAAAAACCATTGTCATAGCCTTACCAGCCGATTGAATTGTTTTTGCCGTCTTTGGGGCACTTCCTCCAGCTTCAGTCCATTGTTTGGATTGTTTTTTGTCTCTGGAGTATTGTGGTGGATAAATGTCTCATCAACAGTTATAAAACGACGCTTAAAATCCATTTTATTTCGCTGAAAACGATCCAAACAAGCTTGAGAAATGTTCATTCTTATGCGTTTTTGGTCGACTGTTAACAAGTCCGGCACCCATCTTTCAGAAAGCTTTTTCATCTGTAGTTCTTCATGCAAAATTATATGGACTCGATCATTTGAGATGCCCATGATATTACCTATTTCACGCACTTTTATTCGTCGATCATTTAATACCATATCATGCACTTTGGCTACAATTTCTGTTGTTGTTGCTGTTTTTGGACGTCCACTACGTGGTTCATCTTAAATGCTTGTACGACCACGTTTAAATTTAGCAACCCAATTTTTTACTGTTGCATATAAAGGAGCACTTTCACCTAACACATTCACCATATCATTATGAATTTCTTGTCCCGATAAACCTTTTTATGTAAATATTTAATGACACCACGCATTTCTAATTTTTCCATTGTAAAAAAAATCGCTGATGCGTCTTTTGTGAACACCTGTTTCTATATGAAGGAGTTGCCAGATCGAAACAAAATTTAACATGTGTTAAATGGAAGTTTCCAAAACACTTAACTTTTTTCTGTTTATACCGCGCTTTTTGTACTAGGCTAAGAAGTTTCCGAACCGCCCTAATAGCGCTTTTCAAGTATGAAATGAAAAAAACGATATTTTCAAAATGCTCCGGCCACTAGGGATTAGCCGCATGTTCGTCTACCGATGCATAAAACTGTTTGAGGAGACTAGAGATGTAAAAGACCGCCACCGGTCGAGCCGCCCACACTCTGTTCGAACACCGCATGTCATCAAAGCCGTTAAATCAAGAATTCACAGAAATCCGCTCCGAAAACAGAAAATCATGGCCCGTGAGATGAATATCACGCAAATGTCCATGAGTCGAATCATTAAAAAAGACTTGGGACTTGGGGATTTCGAACGACGTACCGGACATTTATTGACTGCAGCTTTAAAAAAATAGGATTGAAAAGTGCAAACGTCTTTTGGTGAAGCACGCTGATAACTTGCATAGAAAAATTTTGTTCACCGACGATAAATTTTGTACCGTTCAAAAAAAAAATTAACAAGCAAAATGATAGAGTGTATGCGCGGTCGTCAAAGGAAGCATCTGAGCTGATCCCAGGGGAAGAAAAGGGTCATCACCCAACTTCAGTCATGGTTTGGTGGGGTGCCTCTTACGATGGGGTCACTGACCTGCATTTCTGCGAACAAGGAGTCAAAACATCGGTCAAAGTTTACCAAGAAACCGTTTTGGAAGCTTTTGTGAAGCCTCTTAACAATTTCCTGTTCCAAAACCAGCCATGGACTTTCCAGCAGGATTCTGCGTCGGCCCATAAGGCTAAAACGTCCCAGGCCTGGCTTCGAAACAATTTGCCAGCGTGTAATGGCCCTCAGGCCATTACAAATTGTGGACGGTTTTAGGGGGCAAGGTTTGTCACAAAATATACCCCATCATTGGATCTCTTAAGACTGCTTTTGTTCGAGCTGTGGCCAATTTTCCAATGGACGAGGTTCGTGTAGCTACTGACGATTGGCCAGTGGGACTTAAGGCGTGGGTAAAGGCAAAAGGCGGATATTTCGAATAAGTAGATTCTCTTTGGATAGAATACACATCAATAAATATATTAAAAAATATTTGGTCCAAAAACATTCAGTACTTTTTATTTTACAGCATAAAACGTGTGTAACAGTTTTTAGGTCCCTACTAAGTACAATGACAAATCACAAAAAAACATCATTATTATAAAGGGAATTCTGTAAAACATTCTTCTACTTTTTTAAATATTTTTTTGAAGACCAATACTTCTGGACCGTTTCTTTAGACACGAGCAACATTTACACATAAATGACTTAACTATTGCGGTTTTGTAGTCCAGTCTTAGTTGCCGAGGCATATGCTAAAATATCACTTCTATCAATATACTTATATATCAATGACTTTTTAACGATTTGGTCGGAAACAGTCGATTTCAGGTCCTTTTGTCAGCTTTTGGTTGTTGTTGTAACAACAAATATATATTTTATTCGATATCCAGGTGGGAAAAACGTGCCATTTGAACTGGATGCGCCCACAGAGACCTGGGGGTCGATCTAAGTAAGCTAGGTCGGAAAATTGAAGAGGTGCAACACGTCATGTGGTTCCTGATGACAGGTGGGACAAATTTCCGGAACGTTAGCATCAATTCGTGCCCAATAAGAATTGAGACGGCTGCACCATCCAGATCTCAGCTGAGCCGGAGCAACGCGCGTCTGCCGAGTTAGTAACTTCTCATCAGGTGAAATCTCCGGGGGATGTTCCCCTAGCACTTTAATCACACTGTATCTGCTGCTGCGATTTCATCTGGCTGAATGTTGTTCAGACCTGCCTGATAGTTTCGATGATCTAAAGGTTCTCTCTTGTACCTGGTCTGTCTGGGCGGAAGCATCCTGTCTAAAAGATGGTGGTTAGAATGACTACTGCGAAAACACCCTAGCAGGTATCGCTTAGACAACAGGAAATTGTGTCTGAGCACGGTAAGAACCTTCACCTCTTTATGTAGATGGTCCTCAGAAGACATAAGAAGACAACCTGTTGATGAACTGAGGGCTTCTGGCAAGTCTGAATTTTCTTCCACTGCGTCGTACCACACCGGTGCTGCGTAGGTTGCTACAGGCCGACCTATCGCTTTGTAAGAGGTCAACAAGGTTTCTTTGTCGGCTCCCCAAGTACTGCCGGCAAGTGACTTGAGGACCTTGTTCCTACTTTAGAGCTTTCACAGATAGCTGTAGCATGTGAAAAGGATTGAAAAAGGCTGTCCCATGGAATTTAGGGTAGTTGGTATTCGGAATGTTGACGTCATCGACCTTCATATTGAGTGACA
Organism: Hydrotaea diabolus; assembly: GCA_963513945.1. Classification (NCBI taxonomy): domain Eukaryota; kingdom Metazoa; phylum Arthropoda; class Insecta; order Diptera; family Muscidae; genus Hydrotaea; species Hydrotaea diabolus. The sequence continues at coordinate 95,070,364 of OY740717.1, read as the reverse complement.
ACCGCACCTCTGCGGTCCATGCAGTAAACAGTGCGGCTGATGATTTGAAGGCGGATATTTTCATATTCCTCTCAGTGAAAAAGCGTGCTAAGTCCGTGAGGTACTAGTTGATTTTCTCGGATATGTCATCCACTTACGACATATTTTCAACGCCGTCTGGTTGTGCAGAAATTTTAGAGAGGTAGAGGTTAAACAAAGCCGGGGATATCACTCTACACTGGGGAACTTATTGTTTAACTCTACGAAGCTTCGACTTCCTGTCTTTAAATTCTACATATGACTGGCGCCCACACATATAGTTTACGACTCAACGTTTCTGCAATGTCCTCGAACAGAGTGGCATGATTAACCATGTCGAAAGCTTTTGTAAGGTCAAGAGCCACGAGGACCATCCCGTCGTTTGGCTTCTTCTGGTTAAGGCCTCGCTGCTTGTGGAACCTCCAGCGATTTGACCGTTGTCCACAACTTACCAATTCCGGAACTTAAGTTGCACTGCTTCAAGTGTTCTAGCGATTTGTTCCGCTAATATTCGTTGACCAACCTACTGATCTCAGGGTCAGAAGGGCTGAAGCGACGAATGTCATCACTTTCGTCTGCGAGTCCCGTCAGCCTTGTTGAGATACGTACGGTGTTCAGAGGTTATAAAGTCGGATGGTCTATTTATGGGAAGGTGGTCCGATCCTAGTGAGATGACAGGTTGCCAGGTGATCAGACCACGCGATGTCATTGTAATGTCTGGCGAGCTATGTCAATCGAACATAATCCGCGACGGGGCGTCCGCATTCACTGTGCAGAACGTAGAGTTATCAACTTGCTCTGCCAAAGCTATGCCCCACTGGTCGTTGTCTAGGAGAGAATGCCACAGTTCGTGGTGAGCATTAAAGTCTCCTTGGACCAAGAGGTTATTGCCTTGTAGCAGATTTCTAATGTTAGGCAAATAACATATTGTTTAGATAGTTATTTATTCAATATTTTTAGAAAACACGAAGAAAAATTTAAAAAAATATTTTTCACTTTTTTTTGCAAAATTAAATTTTGTTTTAATTTTTTTCCAAAAAAGGTCCAAGTGTTTTTTTTTTCAAAAGAAAGCTTAGGTATTTTTCTTTAATTTATTGTAGATGATGAAGTTTTTAAGTTTTGTTTAGCTCGTTTGTTTTATTTCGGTCTGTTGCTTTTACACATTGAACAGGGATGAAACCGGCTCAAGACTCTATATTTAAATAGAAGACAAGTTTTTAACAAAATGGCAAAGTGACATTGATTTTCGTGGCTGCACACTACTTTTATCACTATTTCGGGTCCGTGACAACCCTCTTCAGAATGCCTTGCTGCAATTGTTGAAAGTAAAACCGCACTCTATAAGGCCAGACTCTCCACAAACGAATGAGAACTACTGTTGTAAACCTTACTTTTCAAGTTTTCTTCACACAATTGCCCACGAAAATTTTTAAGTTTTGTTAGTTTTTAAATACGAAGTCGTTCGTCGCCTTATTTATCGTTTTCTTTTGCCAATCCTATCTTCGCGTTACTAGGTTTAAATTTAAAATCAAATTTTGTGAATCCAATTTCGACATATCCACTCATTCATGTTACAGAGAACCATTCTGCATTTGAATTCTTGCCGTCGATGCGTACAGACACCCAGTTTTTCATCCCTGACATCAGGCGAATCATTCATCTAGCTGATAAAACTGAGTTACTAGAGCTTCAGTGTTGCATTCTAAAGCTTTTCCTTCTTTTTATTGGGGAGTGTAAAAATCCCATGCTCGACACCAGGAGTTGAACTCCTTCAGATCTACTCTGCGATGTTTTGTATTTCTTTTTTTTTGTTCAAGAACTTCTACTGCATCCTTACGGCATCGGTTTTGACACTCGTTCGTTGAACTTATAACTTCTTCCGTAAAGTTAGAATTGCCATCATCATCAACAGTTATGTCATCATTTTCAGAATAACTTTTGCCATCTGAAATATCACAACCCAAGGCTGATTACAATTCAAAGCCGGTAATCCTTTCAACTGCCCGAGCTCTCTCCATGGGAAATACATCGGAAAAATATCGCATATCTGAAATACATCGGAAATACATCGGAAAAATGAACTTTGAAAAATAATATAACCATTTTTGATGATAAATATTCGCATTTTCTTTATTAAGCCAGAAATATATATAGCAGCTCTCGTAAAGTACCTATGGAGGTTAACCAAATGTTAATTTTTATCTCTTAAGCATTATATTTCATAAACTACTTAGTAGGGACATAAATACTGTTACAACATTGAACACACCCATTTCAATAGAAGAACTGAACATACCCCGTTAATGTCATATGTGTTTTGAAAGCTAACCTCAGTAGCGTTAGTCTGTAACGGGATTTTAAAATTGTTTCAACTTTCATCATGGAGTGGTCAGATAATGAGAACCGTATCGCTGTAATAGCGCTTTTCAAGTGCGAAATGAAAAAAGCGATATTTTCAAAACGCTCCGTCCACTAGGGATTAGCCGGATGTTCGTCTACCGATGCATAAAACTGTTTGAGGAGACTGGAGATGTAAAAGACAGCCACCGGTCGGACCGCCCACGCTTTGTTCGAACACCGCATGCCATCGAAGCTGTTAAATCAAGAATTCACATAAATCCGCTCCGAAAACAGAAAATCAATGCCCGTGAGATAAACATGCGTCGAATCATTAAACAAGTCTTGGGACTTGGGGCTTTCAAACGAGGTATCGGACATTTATAAACCGAAGCTTTAAAAAAATTACGATTAAAATGCAAACGTCTTTTGGTGAAGCACGCTGATAACTTGCACAGAAAAATTTTGTTCACCGATGAAAAAATTTTTACCGTCAGGAAAATTTTAACAAGCAAAATGAAAGTGTATGCGCGGTCATCTAAGGAAGCATCTTAACTGATCCCAAGGGTGGAAAGCGTCATCACCCAGCTGCAGTCATGGTTTGGTGGGGTGTCTCTTACGATGGGGTCACTGGCCTGCATTTCTGCGAACAAGGTGTCAAAACAACAGCCAAAGTTTACCAAGAAGCCGTTTTAGAAGCTGTTTTGAAGCCTCTTAACAATTCCCTGTTCCAAAACCAGCCGTGGAGTATTCTGCGTCAGCCCATAAGGCTAAAACGTCCCAGGCCTGGCTTCGAAACAATTTGCCAGCGTTCATTTCCTCTGAAGAATGGCCATCAGGCAGTCCAGATTTGAACCCATTGGATTACAAATTGTGGACGGTTTTAGAGAACAAAGTTTGTCACAAAAGATACCCCAACATTGGATCTCTTAAAACTGCTTTGGTGCGAGCTTTGGCCAATTTTCCAATGGACGAGGATCGTGCAGCTATTGACGATTGGCCAGTACGATTTAAGACGTGTGTAAAGGCAAAAGGCGGACATTCCGAATAAGTAGATTCTTTTTGGATACAACATACATCAATAAATATATTAAAAAGTATTTGGTCCAAAAATATTCAGTACTTTTTATTTTACAGCATAAAACGTGTGCAACAGTATTTATGTCCCTACTAAGTACATGTTAATTTATTCCTCTCCACCCAATTTTTGAAGTGAAATGTCCTACGAGTACAACATAATTCGGAGCATGGCCATACATTATTTCCGCATCATTCAACAATTGTCTTTAGGGTACCTGATATTTTCAATATAGCGTACGCTCAAAACTACCATAGGATTGGCAAAAAAACACAATGATAGGCGGATAAAAGACTCTGTATTGCAAATTTTTCAATGTTTAAATGTAAAGTTTTTAAAATTAATTTTTCAATACTTCATGTTTGAACATGTTTTTATTCCATAGGTGGACATACTATTATCAAAGGTATAAAGTTTAAGGTTAGCATGTTGCATACCGTTTGAAAAGTTAATTTGTCTAATTTCTCAGTGTAAGATTTAATTTAAGTTTTTAGAGCTACTTACACAAAAATAGGAAAAAATAGTTCATATGCTAAAAATTGGTAAACGTTGTTTTGAGTTACAAAACATTTTTTGTTAGATAACAAGGTCGCTACAAGGTCACTACGAGACCATTAAGCTCTTTAAGGAAAAGACGTTGAGCAAAAAAGTAAAAAAAATTGTTTTACAAAAAAAAGTGAGCTAGTTTTCTTAATTTTTTTTTTTAACTTTTTCCATAAAGGATTGAATGAATATCTATCTTAAACACTCTGAACAAATTTTACTAGGAGGTAATAAGTTACATGGCAGCGAAGAAAAACCTGTTAGGCCAGAATGTCAAAATTTGACCCCCTCTAGCTCAGAGAGTCCTTGTCTCGTTCAACGTTTGTGCCTAAACTACTATCCAATAGGACTATCCTTGGTGGAAGTTTCATCCTGATCGAAAGATATCGATCCAAAAGTTGGGTCACTTGACATGAATGCGCCTTATACAATACAGTAGGATGTTTTAAACAAAATAGGTATATCTATAAAATGTGGATATGGCAACTCAATTACGTACCATACAATAATACAAACAAAAGATTTCGTTATAGAGAAACCCGAATTCAGTCGAATTTGAGTGACTGACCTTTGTTTGCTCATGTTTTAATTCGACATAGAGAAACAGGGTATCAGTTGCTGTTAAAGTCGCCCGCGATGATGATGTCGCTGTAGTGTAATGTTAAACTTTGTGTGTGTGCTTGTGAAGTTAGGCCTGCCTACTTTGTGTGTGCAGGCGCTTAAAAACGCCACTGACAACAATAATAGTTGTTTTTATCTTTGCAGGCACTCAAAAGTGCCAATGCAATATTTAATATTAGGAAGCACTAAAGAGCGCTAGACCAAAATATTTAGTGAAAACTATGCCAGTTAGTATGCAGTTTCAAGTTTGACTGTGTTTATTTATTTTCATATAAGGGCTTATAAATATACATAACGGGATAATTTAATCCTATTTTCTTTTGTTTACATTATCCTTAAAATGGACAAACATACTTAGTACTAAACAAGATGACAACACTACAGTAGTTCAATGATAGGATGTCAAGAGCAATAATTACTGGCTTAAAACAGCGTTACTATTGGATTTTTGAAAATTTTCTGTTACAGTACGGGTGATCAATCTAGAGTATTTTTTTCAATAGGGTTTTTTTACGCTCGAGCTGTGTTTAACTTTATTTTTTTATTTTCAGTATTGTTTTCCATTTCGTCATGAAAAGACTTACACCGCAACAACGTCTCCAAATTGCGCAGCTGTATTTTGGAAATGAGAATAAGACGATCCACTGTTTTCGACCAAAATTTTGTTCAGCGACTAGGCCCATTTCTGGCTCAACGGCAACGTCAATAAACAAAATAATCTGAAAACCAGAAAAGGTTCCAGAGTTAAGATTATACCCAGAGAAAACCACGGTTTTGTGAGGTTTATGGGCAGGTGGAATCGTCGCTCCATATTTTTCAAAAATGATGATGCACGGATCGTAACCGTGAATGGTGCTCACTGTCGCGCAATGATATCGGACTTTTTGCTGCCTGAAACGAGTCATCAAAAATTTGACCCTCAGAATGGACACCGTAGTTGCGGTCAACATTTGAAGGAAATTGTATTAAAAAAATGGCATAAAATTTTCTTTCGAATGAACAAAAAAGATTCCACACTTGATTTAAATTTTTGTATGTTTTTTTATTTTGGAAAAAATACCTCTAAATGGATCACCCTATAAGTATTACTTAATGGAATTTGCCGTATATTTTACCCGCAACAAAGGATCTCAATTCTCTTCTTAGACGATATACAATATTGTCTTAAATTGTAAGGTGTAGCCAGATTATAATTTTTTAAAACCACTTTCCATTTCAACTAGTTCTAAGCAAATATATTTAAAATAGCATTACAAATATGTTCGAAATTTTGAAAATTGTGTGTAAATAATTAGTGACCCTATTTTTGTCCGTAACTGTACCAGCTTAAATAAAAAGGTTTTAAATAAATCACACTAGCTAAAGGAACGCATAAACTAAAACTAATTATGTATATTGGGAATAATAAAATATTTGATTGGATATTTTTTACCGATAACAAGAGACGTGCTTTAAATTACTGATTGATGCAATTTTTTTAATATCTTCAGATACTTCACATTAGTTCAAAAGTGGCGCATGTGGCACAGCTGCAAGGGGAGCTAAACAAATCCATGATTGGATTTTCTTGGACCATAAGGAAATTGAAAGAAAGCATCGAAAAAGTACCGGACAACGAAGATCTAAGGGAACTGCTAGGCTTAACTCAGTATTGGTGAGTTGAAAAAAAATCACGTCATTATGCACTCGTAACATAACGCAACCGTAACTTTATGTGTCAGCTAATCGTTTATAATCTGTCTAAAACAACGGAAACAATTAAACGTCCGAAATGTAACCGTACGAAATCAAACAGAAGTAATTGAGCAAAAGAAAAAGACAAAATACATTTAATATCAAAGATATATGTAGATATTGAGCAACTAATAATAAGCATGGCCTACAGGAAAGTGGAGATAAACAAATTTAATTCTTTTATGTAAACAACGACAGAGACCCAGGCCGATCAACTTTCAGCGGAGCCGCCGCCTTATTTTTTTCTTTGTGCAAGCCGCTTCCGACGAAATGTCGGCTAGAAACGAGCCGCTGATTTCATAAATCAAATTTTTCTAAATGTAAAATTGAACAAACGCACACTTTTTGATATTTCCTTTAATGCAAATGCGAACGATATTAAAGAAAATCATTTCAGATTAAGATATAGCTTTCACACATGTGTTCATCCAATAATTATGTTTTCAGCTCTAGAAGTCACAAAAACTATCAAATCGTGATGAAATTTGCTTCAGTTCGTTACGATTGAAGAGCTATTAGCCCCAGTACAAAGTTCTCTTTCAGTTTTGCATACAACCGCTCAAGAACACCTGTTTTAATTCCAATTTTGATCAGATTTGTTGAAGTAGTAGTGTTTTATTTGACACGCGAAAAACACCGCTTGGGCGTATATTTCTTAAAACTTTTTTGATTTACTTGGAGATATGGGTACCAAAAAAACAATGAATTTTTTTTCAAATTCATATAAGATATTCGATTTCTTTGGACTTTTCCATTTTCCACTACAGCTTTAATAATTAACTTAAAAAATAGTTATGCTTAGATTTCGTAGTCATAGATGACCGTCCCGTTCAAGGGGGTCGAAAATACTATTTTCATATGGCTTTGCTGACAAAACGCAGGGTATAAGATAGTTGGCCACGCCAAGTCTGTTAATTCGATACATCTGTTTTGTTGAACGCATATAATTTAATGTTATGGCCAAGAATTTATCTTTATTACAAAGATAAGGGTTTGTCATTATGTTTTAAAAATGATTTCGGACAAGTGGCCGCCGCGACTGGCTCGAATAAACTCTAGCCAAAAGTCCCAATTTTCACGATCAGCACGATCTTGGAGGCCACGCCACAGACCCACGACGCGAGATAATGCTCTCACCAAAAGTTTCCTTCAATAAATTGATTGTTTCGTTTTTCTGTGTGACATGAAGCACCGTCTTTTTGGAACCAAAGGCAGTCCACATGCTCCAATTTAGGCGACTGAGCGGCATTTGAATTACGACACACCATATACATCTTGGTTCGCCCTTTATATTACCTTCGATATACCAGTTGTAAGAGATCTTTTAATACATATCACAGCGATATGTAGATTGTGCGATTTAACACCGCTGGAACATTTTTTGTGGGGTTATGTGAAGTCGTTTGTTTACGCAGATAAACCCGACACGATTGACGCCTTTGAAGAAACTATTCGACTTTATTGCTTATATACGGCTCAAATGCTGCAAGAAGTAGTCGAAATTGGCTGGAATTTAGTCGAGCCAGCCGCGGCGTCCACTTGCCCGAAATCATTTTTAAAACATAATTAATTAAGCTAAATTCTTGGCCATAACATTATATTATTAGTTTTATTTTTTGTAGAAAACCACACGACTCAAAAATGCAGCCTTTATAATTGACAAGGGATGTTTATACATTTCTGCTTACCAATTGCAAATTGGATTTGCAACCTTATGCGGTCATAGCTAATCGCTTGCAATTTTAAATAAAATCCCTTGTTTTCCACAAAAAGCTAAGTACACGCAGAGAAAAAATATGGTTATGTGATTACAATATGGTCACGGCAACTATAATGTGTTTTTGCAATGAAAGTATGATTGCCGCAACAATAATTTTGTTTGTTGTCTTTCATTTTTGACAATAGCATGATTGCGGAAATATAAATATTGCTGAAAACTAGCAAAATCATTGTTGCCAAACTTAAATATAAAAATATGGTGTAAGCAACAATATAAATATGTATAGTGCGACAAAACAATTGTTTTTGTGGGTTTTATGTTAACAATACGATTACGGCAATCATACTGTATGATTGTTATTTTACTTAAATTTAATGTTACGAATATTAAGTAATAATAGTATTTTTTATAAGTAAATTAAAATTTGGCTAAAACTGCTTTGGCTTTGATTAACTTAAATATTTTTAATAACTAAAACGCTTACATTTTTTAAACGATTTTTTCTATTTTAAATAAATCGCTATTATTATTTTGAATTATATTTATAGTTTTAAATAATTTACTTAACTCTTCATTTTCAAACTAAAATTAATTCTATTTCGGTCAGGACAAGGTTACCCTGTATTCCAAGCGAATTTTGAGAGAATCGTTTAAAAAATCAAGGCATCCGACCAATAGTTTAGTTTTTATTGATATTTTAATGAAATTAGTACGTAGACGTGTGACAAGGTCCATACAGACCTTGTGCTGTATTTTCATGAAATGTCTATTAAATGCACGTTCTTTTGGCATCATTATACTTTTTTATTGTTTGAACACATCACTAATGTGTTCTTTGAATTCTTGTTTTCTTTTTATTGCGCCTTTCCTTAAAAGCATAACAAACCAGTTTTTTGATTTTACTTCATCCCTAAATGAACATATGCGCATGTGCACATTGTACAAGCAGCCAGGTAAGCTATAACACAGGTATACATACGAAAGAGTATATAAGAGGTTCCAGTTTCGTAAAACAAATCATACAACGTTTAGACAGTGAACAGTAATATCGTGTGTGAAGTTGTAGTGCAAATAAAATTAAAACAAACATAAAAACGGCAGATGAAAGTAATTTAGACATTGCTGAAATGGTTGTACGTTGTAGTACACGTTACCAGCAAATTAGTGCGGATGAAAGGCGTGCAGTTGATATCAGATTTGCAGATTATATGGATGAAGAGATGAATGATAAAGTTGATGTATCTGCACTTGGTCATGAAGGTGAGGTTGATAACGACTGCACATACTAAATCGCTGAAGATTCGGCTGCCGAAACTGAAGGACACGTAGACAAAAATTAAGATATTGATGACGACGATGATGAAGAGGAAGAAAATGATGCAGCGCAAACAAGTCGGAACTACTACATTTCTAAAGATGGCACCCAATGGTGTAAACAAGCACCACCGACTCGTAATCGTGTTCATAACGTGGTCGACTTCACAAGAAGGACACCAGGAACAGTACATGACCCCTACATATATTTCGTTCAATCATTAGCAAGGACAATGCGTACATCATAACAGGTGAAACAAATCGTAAAGGCAGGGAAGTTACAGCTGCTTGGAATTTGGCAAATCCCACGAAGAATGAGGAATGGAAGTCAATGAACCATTGACTGTCAAAGAATTTGATGCTTTTTTGGCAATTATTTTGTATGCTGGACTCACCAAATCGAATGGTGAACCTGCTACGTAGTTATGGGGCTCAGCGCGTTGTCCAATATACACCGCAATGTCATACGATCGCTTTGTGTGCATAAAAGAGTTCATTCGATTCGATAATGGAAATTCTCGACAGCAGCGACTTATCAACAGAATAACTGCAGCTATCGATGACATTTGGTAAATGTTGCAGTATCACTTGGCAGCAGTTACACTCCGCATGATGCCCAGACCGTTGATGAGCAGTTGTTCCCGTATAGAAGCCGCACCAGCTTCACACAATACATTCCGTCGAAGCCGGCTAAGTATGGTCTGAAAGTATGGTGGTTGTGCGACTCGAGTTTTTTCTATCCGGTTAAGGGAATGATATATTCCGGCAAATTGCCTAACCAAGAACGTGAAGTGAATCAAGGGCAGAACGTAGTACTTGTACTTGTGGGAAAATATTTTGATGAGGAGAAAGAACGCATATATTGGAACAGTTTGCATCAACAAAACTTTTGTTCTGTGCGAATTTCAGAAAAACCCTACGCGTACCATCAACAGCACATTGTTCGGGTTCAATGAAGGGGACATAGCGCTGTGCTCACCAACAAAAAAAACGTGCAGTCGACAATGCACTAACAAAACAATGACTCTTTTGCGCGACAAATTCAATGGCCGTGCTATCTCACGTCGTGGCGACGTTAATTGGCCGCCAAGATCATGTGATTTGACACCGTTGAACTTCTTTCTTTGGGGTTATTTGAAAGAATAGGCTACGTCGATAAGCCAGCAACAATTCAAGAGCTTAAGGATGAGATAATTCGGCATAGAACCTCAGTTATGCCTCAGCGTCATCGAAAAATTAAACCATGTGATGGAGGTGTGTCGCCGAGGTCGCGGCGGCCATTTGGCCGATATTTTGTTCCATACATAATTGAACCATACCAATATTATAATAAAAAGAAATGACCATAATTTGTGTTTTATTCATAATCAACATCGGCCCTTACAATTTAACCATCCTTATCTTCACAAATTAATTCTAATTCCATTTGATTTACTGAAACACTTCCAGTAATACTCACTATATTTATTTTTCTAAATGTGTTCTGCTTTCACTTACATTTTTTAACACAGAATTTGTGTTATTTCACAAACATATGATATTTCAATGTGCTAGGATGCTGTCCCAAACATATAATATGTTTTGTGGATCTATTATGCTAAAATACAAAAATTAAAATGGTTGTAGCATGCTCCAATTATATATGTGTGCATGCAAACGTTTATTAACATAATTTTTTCTCCGTGTATAAAAAATATCTGGAATCGCATCATCAAGAGCATTTGCAAAATTCTTCCGATAAAGCGCTTGCCATAATGATCGATGCCAATCCATATAATCCTCAGTATAAAGTCATGAGCGAAGGAGCTTAAAATCAGGAAAGTTATGTGTATCCAGCTAACTATATAAAGTATAAGAGAAAATGTCTAAAGAAAACTGTTACCAGGAGCTAATATGACTGAAGTATGGGCCGTTGTTCCTCCATTAGAACTGACCCAAGATGTTAACACGACAAGTATTGAAATAAAGAAAAACTGTGTAGGTGATATACTAATTAACTTGGGCAACTTCGTGTGAATACAAACTTTTTCTATTTTCACTTCACCAGTACCAATACAAATGTTTTTTAATACAGGCACTTGGAAAAGAACTATTTTGCAGAACGTTTCAACTTCATCAACGAGATTTGTACACGGAGCAAAATATATGTTTAAAATTATATTGTTTAGAGCATGCTCTAAATATAAATATTAAGATAAATGCCAACACGGAAAAAAAACATTTTTAAAATAGGCTACAAACATATATATATATATATATATATATATATATATATATATATATATATATATGTTTGTAGCCTATTTTAAAAATGTTTTTTTTCCGTGTTGGCATTTATCTTAATATTTATATTTAGAGCATGCTCTAAACAATATAATTTTAAACATATATTTTGCTCCGTGTACAAATCTCGTTGATGATATATATATATATATATATATATATATATATATATATATATATATATATATATATATATATATATATATATATATATATATATATATATATATATATATATATATATATATATATATATATATATATATATATATATATATATTGTCAATTGTACTCATAAATATGAAATTCTTTAAATGCAGAGAATTTGTACACCCAATCACAAAAAGAAAATCAAATATTTTTCACAGCACACTCTCCAAAAATATACACATTGTTCTATTACATTAAAGTATTGCAGTTCTGTCAAATAAAAGAATGTCATTAATCGAAAATGTTAATGTTCTAAAAACCTTTCAACGGTTAAAGACGAAAAACCGGTTTACTCTATACTCTAGTTCCGACGTGGGTGAATTTGGCGGGGCGTCAGAGGGTAAATAGGTCGAAGTAAGGTACAAAGGTTTATCAAGGTATCTTAATGATAGCAATGTGTACTTTACCTGTACTAATAATTTAATCAGTGCTGATGTTGCCGTTTTGCTCCGATTATGGTTGATTTCAAGACGAAGGAAATATTTCGTTCAGCAGCCGGTTAGAAGATCGTCAGTTCTAGAAACCCATTCCTCAACTCCGCCTTTAACCACGTTGCCTTAGAACTAGTTTTTATCGAGTTGACATGGGTGGTTGTCGCTCTGCCGATTTGGCAATTTTAATGTAGACAGCAGTTGTGATGAAAAAGCATATCTTGTGTTTAGGCAAAGCTGGCGATAGAAGCCTGGTCGAGTGTCGTCTTTGTGTTTCTCTCAGTGGAAGACCTCCAGTTTTCTTACTGCAATATGTTTAATTAGCTTGTCAAGCATTCTCATCGCATACTCCGTCGTGTTTCAGATCTCCCAAACTTTTATGAGGAACGAGGCCTTGGTTGGGGATCGACTGTCATCTGTTTTGGAAGACATCTTCAAGGTCCTTCGTTCAGTTATCTAAGCCTAGTTATAGCATTAGATAACCCCTGCAAATGTTGATTTCAGTCGCTAGATGTCTGAAATGTAGTTGTTCTTGTTATAATAATTTCTATCGTATTGTAAGTTTTATTAGTCTATTGGGGATCTGTTTCGATATCCAGGTGAAGGAAAAGAGCCATTTTGAACTGGATGCGTTCAAAAAGGGGGTCTGCGTCCGGAACGTTTGCGTCAATTCACTCCCAATACGAATTGTGGCGGCTGCACTATCCAGATCTCAGCTGAGCCAGAACAAGGCGCGTCTGCCGAGGTAACGTCTTCTTCTTTGGAGAACTCTCCGGAGGATGTTTCCCTAGCACGGCATTCTGGCAAGTCTGAATTTTCTTTCACGTAGTACTCACATTTGGCGACCACACTGGCGTTGCGTAGCTCGCTACATACCGGCCTATCGCTTTTTAATAGGTTAACAAGCATTCTTTGTTGATACTTTCGGCTAGTGATTTTAGGGCCTTGTTCCTACTTTTAAGCTCATCGCAGATAGCTGTAGCATCTGCACAGGATAGAAAAAGGCTGTCCAATGTGACCCCAATGATTTTTGGGTAGTCGGCAGTCAGGATGTTGACGTCATCGACTTTCATATTGAGTGACAACCGCACCGCTGCGGTCCATGCAGTAAACAGTGTGGCTGAGGATTTGGAGGTAAATATTTTCATATTCCTCGCAGTGAAGATGCTTGCAGCAACAGTTAATTTTCTTGCAAATATCATCCACTTTAGGCCCTGAAGCCAGAATCGTCAGCGTACGACACAATTTCAACGCCGCCTGGTGGTGCGGGAATTTTAGAGAGGTAGAGGTTAAACAGAGCCGAGGATATCACTCCACCCTGGGGAACTCCATGTTTAACTCTACGGGGTTTCGACTTCCTGTCTCTAAATTCTACATATGAGTGGCACCCATACATATAGTTTACGATCCAATGTTTCAATCTGGGCGGAAGGGACGTTTCTGCAATGTCCTCGAACAGAGTGGCACGATTGACCGTGCTGAAGGCTTTTGTTAGGTCAGGAGCCACAAGGAACGTCCTGTCGTTGTGCTTGTTTCGGTTAAGGCCGCGAATTATACGTGTGGCGATGGCGTGTAAAGCAGTTGTTGTGCTGCTTGCGGAACCTATGCTAATGATCAGCACATGGAAGATGTTCGATCAGGCTGGAGAGGGGAAGTGCTGCAAGCGTGTTAGCTACTGGCGAAATCAAGGAGATCGGTCACGATCTCTGGCTTTGATTTGCTTGCGGCTTTGTCTGGCTTCGATAGCGCTACCCCTCTGCCCAATTTCCAGCAATTGGTAGCTCAGTAAGTGGCTAGCGACAGTATTTTATCTTTGGACACATCAGCGTTGAGATTCCCTCTGGCTTTGATAACTTAGTGCTGTGGAAGACATGGACAACCTCGCCAACGGCGCCACTTCGACTCGTAGAGCGCGGATACAACGCAATAATCTCCTTTTCGCTTTATCGATCTCTGGGTGCTCAATAAAAAACCAATTAAAATAACTTTCGCACCGCTTTGGATCTGTCAGCGAATGTGACAGCTACTTTCTTCCAGGGTTAGAGAGCGATTAGACTGTTCTCGACAATTTTCCAATACCGGAACTTAAGTTGCACCGTTCGTTATTCTACTCGTATGTTCAACTGGGTTGGAGCAACAAATGTCATATCGCTCATCTGCTAGTCGCGCTGCCTCTGCTAGTAAACTTGGTCGTACTACGGGTATTCGACCAGCAGGGATATGACGAGCGGCTGCTGCGTTGATGATGGCCCGGAACTTCTTATCGACTACCCGAACATTCGTGGGAATGGGTAGATTACTAAAGCTGCGGTTGGGTGCTCCCTTGAATTCATCCTTTTTTTTGATTGAGATACGTACGGCGATCAGAGACTACGAAGTCGAGATGACGGGTTGTCAGGTGATCAGCCCAGGCAATGCAATAGTTATATCTGGCGTGATATGCCAAACGCTCAATATCCGCGTAATGGCGTCGTCATTCACTGTGCAGTACGTAGATCAATCAATTTGTTCTGCCAAAGCTATGTCCCTCTTGTCGTTGTCTAGAAGAAAGAGAATGCCACAGTTCGTAGAGGGCACTGAAGTCTTCTAGGGCCAAAGCGGTTATTGCTTTGCAACAGGTTGCTAATGTCTGGCAAATAACGCGGGTAAATTATAAATTAGACCGCTGTACCAAACAGAATCAGAAGCCTTTTCAACGTCTCATAAAATTAAACCAGTAGACTCTTTTCTGTCAAAACTATCACAAACTTGTTTACAAATTCTTTGACTTGATAAGAGGGGCTATGCATTCTTCTAAAGCCAACTTGTTCATTAAGGATAAAAGAATTTTCAGTAATTAGAGATAGGAGTTTGCCCCTAATAAGTCTTTCGAAAATCTTTCTAAAATTGATGCAGCTTAATTCATATATTGTGGTCGGGCTTATTTTTAAAAGCATACTGACTTTTTCGAAATCCCTGTTCAAAAACGAATTCACCGTGATAGCTAGGAAACTGATGAAAACGTAACTCAAATTTGACTGGTAAATGATGGCTGAGAAATGCTATTTGACATTAGAACTCGTTTTAACGAGTTCTAGTGTCAAAGGAGATGACCTATTTGATGCCGGGACGTATGTGGGATCATTGCTACTAAGAATCGATTCTGGAAAAAAGCATGTCAAGTCCGAAAAAATATTTCCATAGCTGTTAGCCCGTTAACATCCCTAATTTCTGTGCCTGTTGGTAGGCTCACAACGGAATATAAAAGGCTCTCTTTCAGAGAGAAGCCTCCGTAAATTCAATTTGAATTTTCACTGGCGCTCCGGCGAGCTTGAGCCGCCAGAAAAGTAAATACCATACAATTTAATATTTCCAGAGTTATTTGATGAACTTTTTATACCAATATTTTCAATCAAATCTATCTTTTCCGTTTCCAATTCCGAATATGAAATAGATTTTTTAACTAAGATTGCAACTCTTCCGTCCGTTGTTTCCCTATCAAATCTTATACAATTATAATTTGGATTAAATAACTTATCATTATACTTCAACCATGTTTCCGACAACATGCAAATACTAATATTTTCTCTTTGAAGGAAATCAAATAATTCAATGCATTTATTGCGAATGCTACTGCAGTTCTAAAACATTATTTTTAACTCCTCATAGGTCATTATTAATTACTGTACAAATACTTTATATATATTCGGCTCTCGTTTCTTTCGTGAGGGTAAAAATACGTCAACATCATTATTAGAAGTTTGTTTCGGATTTTTTTTTGTTAGTTCTTATTGCAAAAATTGTTACTGAACAAAACACTCACAGATTTCACGTCTGTTATTCACGATAGTACAAAACGAACTGACGATGAAAATTAAATTTGAATTGTTGTTTAAATTGAATGATTCGTGACGTATTGAATTTCGAATGATTGATTTCAGCTCTTATGCAGAAAACCAATATAGATGTGTAAATAAAATTGTATGGTTTTCGCGCAATATTTAACAAAAAATTGTTTAAATTCTAAAGTCGAAAGCATAACGATTTTTATCACTTAAAGATACGTGAACGATTAAGAACAAATTTAATACATCGATTCCAGCATGTTCTGACATTATATTTAACCCACGACAAGGTCAAAATAATAGACAGATTTAGACAAATATTACAACATGCTTAATTTACAAACGATTGGTACCTGCTTTCAAAACTAATCGTGGGAATCAGCCAATGAAACAGATTTCGTCAAAACGTATGTAAAGTCTAAAATGTTTTTTTCATGCGAAAAATAAGTTTTTATATAAAAAAATAATTTTTAAAATTTATAAATTTTCCAGTGGAATAACTCGGATTTGTTTATAATTTTTCCTATCCGTAAAACTTTTATGCGGACGCAAACAAAAAAATGTTGTTTCCCTTATAAAAAACATGTCATATTAACCCGTACACACCTGAGATATAAAGCTTTTGTTACATTTGTACACAATAAAACAAAAAAAATAATTTGGAAAGAATTAAGGAATTTTCGTTTTTTCCGGTGGCATTGATCAACAGTGAAAGGCTTCCATAGATTACGCATGTCCAAATGTGAATGTCATAAGACTCACAAAAGAAGAGTTTTACCTAAATTCTGGTTCAAATTATCCATAGCGGAAGTGGTTTAAGTCCCGAGTACCTACGCCTTTCCATAACTTACAACCTTGAAATTGAAGGGTTCACCAAACAAGTTACGAAGAAGTTCCATTCTGACTCTTGCTGTATGCGCAGTGTGTTCATCTTGCTAGAACATATGTTAGGATTATTTTTAACTCGCGGACTCAAATAATTATATTCTAATCCAAGACTTAGTTTCTAATCATGTTGTTACTGGTTGCTGTTCTGACATTCAAATGATGACGATACATCACATATAGCCATAATATATCTCAATAAAAAACCATACAACCTGCAACGGCGAGAACAAAATTATAAATAAAAAAGTTATGAATATTTTTAACCCTTAGGTTTTTTTTTGAGGATTCGAGTGACCTTTTGTCTTTATTCTGCTTAGTCTGGCTGTGACTTTGGGATTTTCAATACTTAAAAGTCTATCCAGGATTGCTTCTTAGGCTGAGTCTTTCTTATTCTCCTATCTTATCCTTGTAAGGCTGTCAGGTTCCGAGTTAGTAAGATTAATTAAAAGCTTTCCTCAATTCTCTTCGAAGCTCTGATAGCTCACAAGTCTACCATGGTCGGTAGTTACTTTTTTAAGCGTATCTGCTATATTCAAAGATTTTCCAGCTTTTTCTATACCTGCCGTGGTGCTATTTTAGTGTACTATGTTGCGAAGTTTACAATCCAGAACACTATTAAGCTTGCCCCAGTCCATCCTTCTGGGGTTTCGAATGCATTTGACTGGAAGTGCCTTTTGTGAGATAAAGAACTGTCAATATCTCCAATTGCGAACTTCTAACAGATCCACTTTTATTGAACGCTTATCAGATACAAGAGTGATATATATGATCTCTTTTCATCCCACGACGTTCTCCGAGCTCGGAAATTAAAAAAAATAGCATTAGTAGCATTAGTAGTGTCGTGTGGGTGAATGACTGCTATTGCGTTCCATACCTCGCCTCATGAATAAGCCATGTAGTAAGAGGCGGTGGGAAAATTCTATTATTCTGGTTCTCCAGCTTTTATTCTCCAAGTGTTATTTATATAAACTAAAAAAAAATAAAAAAAAACATATAAACGAAAAAGTTAGTAAACTTGTAACTTTTGGCCCACCCTGTACATAAATATTTTAAACCACCGCTTTGTTGAGTCATATGTTCTCAAGGAAGCACTTACAGGTTTTTAATTTAGTATGTCACTCCATTCGACGACAATTATTAACAAGCTGTCAATATAAGACGTAAAATAATTGAGTGAATTATTTATTTGTTCTTATATTCTTCTATCGAACTCCAAATCGTAGATGAGCTACGTGGCATTTTCATCTTCATTAAATTATGTAGCTAGGCAAGTGCTGTCAAAAAAGTCTAACAGACACCGTTTATACTAACTTTTTAGATATTTGCACCATTTCGCTTTATCGGGATCTTTTTCCTTCAGAAATACTACCACACGGAACTCATTGTCAATTGTACTCATAAATATGAAATTCTTTAAATGCAGAGAATTTGTACACCCTAACACAAAAAGAAAATCAAATATTTTTCACAGCACACTCTCCAAAAATATACACATTGTTCTATTACATTAAAGTATTGCAGTTCTGTCAAATAAAAGAATGTCATTAATCGAAAATGTTAATGTTCTAAAAACCTTTCAACGGTTAAAGACGAAAACCCGGTTTACTCGACGTGGTTGAATTTGGCGGGGCGTCAGGTGGTAAATAGGTCGAAGTAAGGTACAAAGGTTTATCAAGGTATCTTAATGATAGCAATGTGTACTTTACCTGTACTAATAATTTAATCAGTGCTGATGTTGCCGTTTTGCTCCGATTATGGTTGATTTCAAGACGAAGGAAATATTTCGTTCAGCAGCCGGTTAGAAGATCGTCAGTTCTAGAAACCCATTCCTCAACTCCGCCTTTAACCGCGTTGCCTTAGAACTAGTTTTTATCGAGTTGGCATGGGTGGTTGTCGCTCTGCCGATTTGGCAATTTTAATGTAGACAGCAGTTGTGATGAAAAAACATATCTTGTGTTTAGGCAAAGCTGGCGATAGAAGCCTGGTCGAGTGTCGTCTTTGTGTTTCTCTCAGTGGAAGACCTCCAGTTTTCTTACTGCAATATGTTTAATTAGCTTGTCAAGCATTCTCATCGCATACTCCGTCGTGTTTCAGATCTCCCAAACTTTTATGAGGAACGAGGCCTTGGTTGGGGATCGACTGTCATGTGTTTTGCAAGACATCTTCAAGGTCCTTCGTTCAGTTATCTAAGCCTAGTTATAGCATTAGATAACCCCTGCAAATGTTGATTTCAGTCTCTAGATGTCTGAAATGTAGTTGTCCTTGTTACAATAATTTCTATCGTATTGTAAGTTTTATTAGTCTATTGGGGATCTGTTTCGATATCCAGGTGAAGGAAAAGAGCCATTTTGAACTGGATGCGTCCAAAAAGGGGGTCTGCGTCCGGAACGTTTGCGTCAATTCACTCCCAATACGAATTGTGGCGGCTGCACTATCCAGATCTCAGCCAGAACAAGGCGCGTCTTCCGAGGTAACGTCTTCTTCTTTGGAGAACTCTCCGGAGGATGTTTCCCTAGCACTTCATTCACGCTACAGCTGGATACTGCTGCTGTTACTTCAGCAGCGTGAATATCGTTCAGACCTCAGTGTTTGGCCCTGAGAAGACATAAGCAGACACTCTGTGGATGAACGGCATTCTGGCAAGTCTGAATTTTCTTTCACGTAGTACTCACATTTGCCGACCACACTGGCGTTGCGTAGCTCGCTACATACCGGCCTATCGCTTTTTAATAGGTTAACAAGCATTCTTTGTTGATACTTTCGGCTAGTGATTTTAAGGCCTTGTTCCTACTTTTAAGCTCATCGCAGATAGCTGTAGCATCTGCACAGGATAGAAAAAGGCTGTCCAATGTGACCCCAATGATTTTTGGGTAGTCGGCAGTCGGGATGTTGACGTCATCGACTTTCATATTGAGTGACAACCGCACCGCTGCGGTCCATGCAGTAAACAGTGTGGCTGAGGATTTGGAGGTGGATATTTTCATATTCCTCGCAGTGAAGATGCTTGCAGTAACAGTTAATTTTCTTGCAAATATCATCCACTTTAGGCTCTGACGCCAGAATCGTCAGCGTACGACACAATTTCGCCGCCTGGTGGTGCGGGAATTTTAGAGAGGTTGAGGTTAAACAGAGCCGAGGATATCACTCCACCCTGGGGAACTCCATGTTTAACTCTACGGGGTTTCGACTTCCTGTCTCTAAATTCTACATATGAGTGGCTCCCATACATATATTTTACGATCCAACGTTTCAATCTGGGCGAAAGGGACGTTTCTGCAATGTCCTCGAACAGAGTGGTACGATTGACCGTGCTGAAGGCTTTTGTTAGGTCAGGAGCCACGAGGACCGTCCTGTCGTTGGGCTTGTTTCGGTTAAGTCCGCGAATTATACGTGTGGCGATGGCGTGTAAAGCAGTTGTTGTGCTGTGCTGCTTGCGGAACCTATGCTAATGATCAGCACATGGAAGATGTTCGATCAGGCTGGAGAGGGGAAGTGCTGCAAGCGTGTTAGCTACTGGCGAAATCAAGGAGATCGGTCACGATCTCTGGCTTTGATTTGCTTGCGTCTTTGTCTGGCTTCGATAGCGCTACAACTCTGCCCAATTTCCAGCTATCGGTAACTCAGTAAGTGGCTAGCGACAGTATTTTATCTTTGGACACATCAGCGTTGAGATTCCCTCTGGCTTTGATAACTTAGTGCTGTGGAAGACATGGGCAACCTCGCCAACGGCGCCACTTCGACTCGTAGAGCGCGGATACAACGCAATAATCTCCTTTTCGCTTTATCGATCTCTGGGTGCTCAATAAAAAACCAATTAAAATAACTTTCGCACCGCTTTGGATCTGTCACCGAATGTGACAGCTACTTTCTTCCAGGGTTAGAGAGCGATTAGACTGTTCTCGACAATTTTCCAATACCGGAACTTAAGTTGCACCGTTCGTTATTCTACTCGTATGTTCAACTGGGTTGGAGCAACAAATGTCATATCGCTCATCTGCTAGTCGCGCTGCCTCTGCTAGTAAATTTGGTCGTACTACGGGTATTCGACCAGCAGGGATATGACGAGCGGCTGCTGCGTTGATGATGGCCCGGAACTTCTTCTCGACTACCCGAACATCCGAGGGAATGGGTAGATTACTAAAGCTGCGGTTGGTGGCTCTCTTGAATTCATCCCTATCAGCCTTTTTTGATTGAGATACGTACGGCGATCAGAGACTACGAGGTCGAGATGACGGGTTGTCAGGTGATCAGCCCAGGCAATGCAATAGTTATATCTGGCGAGATATGGCAAACGCTCAATATCCGCGTAATGGCGTCGTCATTCACTGTGCAGTACGTAGATCAATCAATTTGTTCTGCCAAAGCTATGCCCATCTGGTCGTTGTCTAGAAGAAACAGAATGCCACAGTTCGTAGAGGGCACTGAAGTCTTCTAGGACCAAAGCGGTTATTGCTTTGCAACAGGTTGCTAATGTCTGGCAAATAACGTGGGTACAGCTACCAACCGGCGGTATATTTACGTTATACGGATGTTTATAGGAAAATAAGTCTCCATCTCCACTTCTAGTGCGATACTAATGTAGCGCGTTTTATCCGTCACAACTGCACACCTGGCATTCAGTTTAGTTCCCTGTATCTCCGAATCATAAATTCTCCTACCTCACTGATTTTTTTCCTTAAGCCATGGCAATTAAAATGCAAAATTGATACACTGTCGCGGGAAACAGCAATCTGTGGTGGGACTGCGGGGGCCCACCGCGAACTACGTTGACACAGCACGAGGCAACAAAGTCCATTTCGCTATACTCCCTGATGTGGTTCAGACCTGAAAAGCTCCTGAATGCACCCACTCCATGAAACGATTAAACTTTACAGACTTAGCACGATGGTGGATACTGGTCTGACAAACCAAGCGGATCCAAGGTTCGGGGTTTTGTTCGATCCCGGCTCGCTTGGAGCAGTAATTTCGGGAAGTGCTGCGCCCACGACGAACAAATGGACAAACTAATAACCCATGTTGTTGGGATGACTGCCCTGACATTGCTGAGAAAATGTTGATTTCGGTCGCGGGATCGTCCTTTTAGATGATATTTTACGAGTATACTCCGCGAGCTAGTTATTATTGACGAAATCCTCTACAGTCTGCATCTGGCCTTCTTTTATTTTTTTCCAGAGCCTGTTTTCACTTTCAAGTTTATCTTTCTCGAAGATATGAATGACTTATAAGCTGTCCGTGTCGTTTTGGCAGATTTATTAGCTATACCCGCCTGTCTAGCGTGTGGCTTCCCCCTGTGTTCTTTAAGGTCCGAAGTTGGGTTAGCGATACGATTCCCAATTGAGCGACATTGTCGCAATAACCCTAGCGAGCGATGAACTTTTTACTTTTTTTTCAAGGTTTGGTCGCGTACATTTTATCTGGAGATAGCAATCTTTTATGCTAAGCGCGGTTTCCTGTGAATTTCCGCCGTTGCGCCGCGGGCCGTCTTGCGTTTCGTTGTCAGCCGCGAAATGATGCTTCATCATCTTGTCCACGTCTTGACTGTTGAGCTAAGATACAATGGCCTAGTTATTGGTCCAATGTGAGGAATTATATTTTTTAGAATCTGAGCCAGGGTTTGAGGTACTGGAAGCTTGGGTCTGCCAGTCGGATCAGACTTCACTGAGACCTCGGTATTTTTACCATCTGCTGTTTTAAAGTCTTTGGTTAGGTGGAAACATATCGCAATATTGACAACGGTTGTCCAAGTCATCCCGTTAAAAGTTTTATTTTGCAGTCGTTGGATATCGACGCCCCGCGGCCTGCAACTTTACACAGCACCGGTACTGGGGTCATTACTCCCCGCACCGTAACTTTATTTTCTTCATTAACTTTTTCCATCAAGAAACACCGCCAACCGGTTTAGTTCCGCGGGAAGTGACTTAGACACCGCATTTACTAACGCCTGCCCATAATTCCAAAGCGCGTTTGGGTGAAACATTTTTTTGAGTTCAAATTATAAGTATATATTCTGAAATTTTTGAAAACACACAGCACACATTGTATTTTGCAACGTTACTTCCAAAATAGATCTAAACGAGTAACTGTGATGGATAAAAATATGTTTATTCAAAGAGAAATGATAATTTTATATCTGAAGACTTACTTTTTCATCTTATTGTATGTACTTTTATCACTTGAGTTAGAACTTGATGAGTACATCGAAATTATTTAATGCGTGCCTCTTATAAATTATACCTTTAGTTACTCGATGGTACTATGCTTTGCATTTACTTTTTTGAGAGACTAAAGCATTATAGTTTCACTGGACCCGAGCGCTCTTATTCATAATTTTTCCGAAAATAACCCATTCTGGGGAATGTGGCGTATTTTTTTCTTGTCAAGCCTCATAATCTGCCAATTTTTAGCATTAAGCATTAAAAATGATAAAAGATAAGTAAATTACTTGTGCCGGATATCTTCGGTGTCCTAAGGGTTAATAGTGTGTACAGTATCTTAAAGCATAAGGGCGTAGCTAAAAAACTGCAATACAAAGTATACACTGTTATATCTTCAATTTATCCATATTATCAGCCATTTTCCTGCAAAATTTAATCTAGACAATGGAAATATTGAACTACCACACTTCCGGTTAAAGGACCCAAAAGTTGTACACATCGCTAAAATGGTATTTTCATAAACTTTCCATTGAGTCCGGATCGGACCAGACACAACAAAAATACACCAAATGATCATTCAAACTTTGTCAGCCCCTAAATCAGGAAAATGAGATTCAAGTGTATTCTTATTTTGGTACCTGTACTACTAAACCACACCCGTGCCATTTGATGATCTTTCCGCATGAGCTTTCGACACACTGATATGAAATATAGTTTTCAATCTTGCACGGGATATCGAAATATCCGATAATGCAAAGCAAAAACTTTGCAGGGTTTTCAGTCGCATAGTTTCTTATGCGTTTCATTTCGTTTTTTTTTTTTAATTTGTTCGCAAACCTGTTGTTTTTGATCCACTTTCGGCTGGCGTATGCCCAAAAATTATTATATTTCTTTTAAACTTTGAACAGGGATTAAAGCGGCTCAAGACCTCTTGCTTCTATATTTAAATAGAAGACAAGTTTTTAACAAAATGGCAAAGTGACATTGATTTTCGTGGCTGCACACTACTTTTATCATGATTTCGGGTCCGTGACAACCCTCTTCAGAAAGCCTTGCTGCAATTGTTGAAAGTAAAACCGAACTCTATAAGGCCAGGCTCTCCACAAACGAATGAGAACTACTGTTGTAAACCTTACTTTTCAAGTTTTCTTCACACAATTGCCCACGAAAATACAACTCACTCTTGCCAGCTTTAAAGAGACTCCACATCGAGAGCCATCAATAGATTTCTTTTACAACAACGTGTGTGTGTGTTGTAAAAAGAGTTTAGTTGACTATGTCAACTTGTGTGCCTTTTAAACTGTTATCGATAGCGCTTTTTAGAAATCCAGCTTTTAACATTATATGCAATTCTGTTCTTTCCAAGTTTACAATTTTTAATTAAAATACAATCTAAAATCGGAAATGTAACAATTTAAGGCAAATTGCTACAGTTCATTTTATGAATACTTGAAAGTACGCATCATTACCTTTTTACAAATACATATACCCTTTTCAACCGATACGCCCCGATAAAAAGAAGCACAGGAACGATTACCAAATACTCGAATGCATGCAAGAGACACACTTTGTGTATCATACACTGTGTATCATACACACGAAATTTCCGAAAATTAAATGCAAAAAAGAATTTCAACTTTGAAAGCTTGGCTTTAAACCAAGAGTTGCCAATTGACTGCAATTTTGTATTTTATACCACTAAATTTTTCACACATTTCGTCCATTAAATACCCTTTAAATGTATCACGAAGAAATTCTTAACCTTTACAGTTTTTTCTGTTTAGTGGAAAAGATGACGTCCGTCAAGTAGGTGCCGCCAGTTTCGATACAAATTCGTGCCTGTTTCATCGCATCTATGACTTTCCGCAAGATTTCCGATGATAACTGTTCTCATTTATGTCGAATATTCTACTTATGGGTGGCGATTGCCTGATGATTGTTTTCAAAAAACACGACTTCAAGTAGCGCCAAGGATAGAAGTATGGGATGGTTCAATCGGGCGATCTTACACAGTGGTTTTGAGAGCTTGTAATGGCTCTTTCTTTGTTCATCGCACGAACATTTTTAGAGCGCCAGAAGCGAAGATTTTTACTCATTGGCGTAGCTGGGGCATCAACTGATGCACTGTTTGCACTTTGTAGTCGTATGCTGTAGGTTCCTTATGCTGATGCCCAATTTCGTGGCCCGTCGCATGGTTGATGTTCCGTAGTTCGCAGCGACTTCACCAGTCGCGATATTCTCGCTCGAACGACCAGTCCGGTGGCAGCTACGCTCTGCAATGTATCGTCGCGTCCAGTCTGTTCGAGTCGAGCTACAATTTTTTTCTGTGTGTACCTACAAAGAGTATTGCATTTTCGATTGGAACACATAGTAAGGACGATTATGGCTACACACAGAATATAATACCGCTGCAGATATCTGCTCTCACCCTTGCCATATCTATGTTTAACTGGCCTTTATAGAAAAATGGCTTCTGTGTGATATCGCAAATTTTTAAAGCAGTCAAATTATTGGAGCTTACATTTTGTTTACGTTTTTAAGTTCATTACGAATATGCTCAACAAATTTACAAATCTAAAATATATATTTATTAGTTCCTTCGTTTTTTTCGGAACTTTATTGTAGTAAAGGCTATTGCTGTCCTGTAGACATCAAACAGTGCCCACCTTTATGTTTTTGTATTCATTAATGATATATACTAAAAAACAACAGCAACAAGAGACTAACTTCCAAAGAAGTAGAAGAGGAACCTACGCCACGATTGTAAGGCACTGCTGGTAATGGACCAGGGAGACCCAACGCTGTATCCTGCAGAAGGAATGGCACTGCGGGTTAAAGAGTATTATAACTAAGTAGGCTAAAAGGACACTACGAAGTACCACGTTTTGGTGAGCGATGCATCTTCCAGATGAAAATATATTTATGATAAGAATAATTTACTACTTAAGAGGGCCTGCATAGTCATTTACTAGAAAAATCTTCAAAGCCGTGTTGAAAATGCTTTTATCCAATCCATTTTTATGCTATTGATGCTTTTTATGATTGTTGTTGTAACAATAATATGTTTAATATTGTTAGTCCTGTCAGTCTGCTTCGACAGCCAGGTGAAAGAAACGCGACATTTGTACTGGATGCGCCAAAAGAGACCTGGGCACCAGCTGAGTGATCTTGGCCCATAATGGCAAGCGGAACTTAAGACCAGGAATGCAACACCATCCAGATTTCAACAGAGCCGGAAACAGGTGCGTTTAATTTATTTAATTAAACGAAATCGAAGTCAATCCAATGTACTGTGACTTGACATAAGTGTAAAATAAAATGATCTTTACATAATGGCTGAGATTTTTCGTACTCGAGTTTTGAGAAGAGTTGTAATGTCTTCTCCGGTTGAGTATATATTTCATACTAACTACTTTCATCTATAATAATGTTATTCAGTTGTATTTATCCGACACTGAATTGTTCTTTGGGATGATCGACTAACTAAAGGATTTTTAAAAACGAGATGCAGTAAAAAGGAATCTATTTATAACCTTTGCATGCAGGTATGCTGGGGACTACGGCGATACACCGTAGGGTACTTTGGATTTTGAGTGCATTAGGGTGTCCGTCGGGAAGGTATACTACTTTGTTTTGCCGCCATTTTGGTAAACATTAGTTTTGACATGGAAAAATATTCGAAAACCAAAGTGTTTTAATCGTTAAAACTTTTTATCAAAATCAATTATCGACTACTGTGAATTTTTGGGAGAAACGACGTGCCAACAATATGCACTATTTATCGTAATAAAAAATGTAATGAAAACTGTGCTCAAAAGAGCTTGCATTTGTGTGGCTAACAGAGGCGGACATTTATCTGATATTGTATTCCATACATAATTGCCGACATTAAATAAAACATGTATCAATATAAAATCCATTATCTTGCATTAAATCAATATTTATAAACATACAAAGTAGTATACCTTCCCGACGGACACCCAGTATGTACTTGCCTTGTGTACCATTTGTATTTATTGTATGAATGCATTTTTTGACAGTATGTGCATTCAGTTTAAGTAGGGTAAGATAATTTGTAGTAAATAAAATTAGTTCGTTTAAAACCATTGAAGTGTTTGGTTGTCTGATCTCCGATCCGTTTCCATATGTGTAGTGCATATGAAACGCGGTGTTAGTAAATACTAACATTTTGGTGACCCCGACGTGATCAAAAATAATCACCCGGCCTCACCTTAGAAAAATATTTCAACATTTTGGTGATCACGACGTGATAAATGTGTTCTTTCAAAACCATTGCAGTGTTTAGTTATCTGATCTCCGATCCGTTTCCATATGTGGAGTGCATATGAAACGCGGTTTTAGTAAATACTAACATTTTGGTGATCCCGACGTGATCAGGAGTCCTTTCAAAACCATTTAAGTGTTTGGTTGTCTGATCTCCGATCCGTTTCCACATGTGGAGTGCATATGCAACGCAGTGTTAGTAAATATTAACATTTTGGTGACCCCGACGTGATAAGAGTTCTTTCAAAACCATTGAAGTTTTTGAATGTCTGATCTGCGATGTGTTTCCATATGTGGAGTGCATATGAAACGCGGTGTTAGTAAATACTAACATTTTGGTGACCCTGACGTAATAACATAATTTTACTTGTCAAGAAAAAAATAATATACACAAGGAGTGTTAATGAAGTGTTCTTTGAAGTGAAAAAAGACAGCGTTTCCAAGGCTATACATCGGATTAATAAAAAGTATCGAAATAACATAAAAAAAATCAAATGTACAGTAATTTGTCTAAGCACCTTCTGATGCTATCCGCACGCCAAGAAAATATGGCGATGAAGGAAGAATAAAAAAGAATGCGATGGAACGAGGTTACCAAGGCGATTCTATATGAATGCGTTGGAAATTAGCAACCGGGTGAGTGAATACTGCAAACAACAGCAATCCGACAAAATTCTGGAACTGGTGGAACTTTTCAAGAAAAATGAAGTACATCACCAAGTTGGGCTGAAAAATTAAAAACCGAAATGGTTAGTGCTGAAAAGATGATGAGGCTAGCAAAGACAAAAATTCCGAACCACCGCGTAGTTTTTAAACGTTACCGACCGTTTAGAAGATAAACAGCAGGGTACTTAAAATTGTTGGTGCATAAGAAGTATGTATGCGCTTGCTTAAGGTACCATTTATACTGATTGTATGTATGCATTTTCCTTCGATATGTTTATTTAGTTTAAGTAGAGTAAGATAGTTTGTAGTAAATAAATGAGTTCTTTTAAAACCAAAACAAGTGTTTGGTTGTCTGATCTTCGATCCGTTTCCATATGTGGAGTGCATATAAAACGCGGTGTTAGTAAATACTAACAAATGTCTTACTTTACTAATTTACAAAGAATCTTCACTTATTCCAGTTAACACGACCTATATCGAAAGCATCTTTTTGACACATTTTCAACTTAGCAGTTATACTAACTAATGGTTCCCACACGGGACACAGCTGATTGCAGTTTCCTACATTGGCAAATACCTGCACTGGTATTTGCGATTACGTTAGCACTTTGTAACGTATAAAAGTATAAAACACGAAAACATGGAACAAATAACGTGAATCAAAATATTCCACTAGTTTATAAGTTCAATTTTGAATTTGGCACTCTAATAAAGAGGTCCATCTCGGACCAATATTTTTTTAAAAAACGTATAATGTGTTAATATATTTATGCATACAAACATTGAAGTGTATAACAATATGTGTGTGTGGGCCTTATCGCCATGTGTGCTAACCAAAATGTGCGTTCATCCATTATCTGTGAGATTGAGATGCAGGTACGTACAATGCAATCGAAAATGCAACAATATAAAAAGTGTTAAACATTAAACAATAAGCCCACGACGTGACAATTTTAGAACCGAAGAAAATTATAAGAGAAGTTACACTTGGAAGATGACTTTTCTATAGTATGAGTGTAACAGATGTAGGACCATCTTCATATAAGGAAAAAAGAATTTAGCAATAACACCATGTCTTTTCACTATGTTTTAATAGTTGAAATGTTTCATATAAGAAAAACGTTTATAAGAAAAAACGAATAAACGAAAAAACGAAATGTCAAGCAAATCCGACAACAATCGGCTTTAGAATTATTATAAAAACATTTGTTCGGTTGTTCTGCTGGTGGCAGCACTGAAGAAGCTATTTTATACACCATACTCTATTCGTCACACCATTGTTTTGTGTTTATTTGTACATATGAATGATGTGCACAAATAAGAAAAGAAATAAATTATCAACGAAAGAAAACATTAAAATATTGAAAGAAATACAAAACGGGATGGAAAAAATAAGTTGCAAAAGAATATAACAACAACATCGCCAAAAATAATAAAAAAAAATTCTAAGATCTAGAAAAAAGCTACTTAGTGTCGAAAAATGTGAACAAAAAGAGAGAAAGAAAACACAAATTCGAGGCTCTAAATAAAGCAATGGTTCGCAGTGCAGTGGTTCGAACAAATGTTGCAAAAGGCGCCCAAGTAACTGGACCAATCGTTCTAAGTACAGTTTAGCAGTTCGCATCTGCTTACAGTTTCCTTGGGCAAATGTGCGTTAGATGATGTTTACAATGCGGGTGAAACTGGGCTCTTCTATATATAAAGCAGTGCCTAAAGAATCTTTTGGTTACAGTACAGAAATTACAGAAATAAACAAGGCAGCTGACTCAATGCCTGAGAACGAATACAAGCGATTGAAGGTTACTATATGGACAAATTCATAAAAAGCATTACAGTTTTAAGAGCGTTATCGCAAAACGTTCCTGGTGGCTTGTAACACATCTAACCGTACAAAATAGTTTCAAAAGGGCAGGTATTGCTGATTTGTTTTTAAATATTTTGCGATGAAGAAATAATAAGTGAAATACATAAACAAGATTCAGTAGAAATGAAAGTAGAGCTATTAAAAACAACATCTAATCCAAGCAGAGAAGAAGCTACCTTTTAAATAGTATATACTGAATCATTTTTATTTATTTAATTTTAATTTCCTTATTTTATGTTTTATTATTATTTAATTTTCCTTATTGATTTCTATTCTTTTGAAAAAAAAAATTGAAACTATGAAAATGACTTTTACCTCTCTTACTAAAATAGAATTGTTATGTAATATATTCCTATAAGAAAAAAACTATGTATGGTATTTATTAACTTTCTTATATTTGTTATATATTGTATGTATGTATATATTTTGACCATCAGCGCTGACAATATTGACGATTTATCGTCATTTTGGCGATTTTTAAGTAAAATTTAACCTTATGACGATATTTTTGATCGAAACGCCGAAATTGACGATTTTAAAAATCCAAAGAATGTGATAAAGAATTTTTGTTATCTCGCGGAATTGGCACAAAAAATGTAATTGGAATATATTTGCATTTGTTTAGCATAGAAAAACAAATGCCTTCAATATTTTTTTAGCTTGCTTTAGACATGGATTCTTATACATATGTACATTCGAAGTGGTAAGGTGTTGAAGTGTTTTGTCTTACTAAATTAAAGCAAATGTAATTAGGCTAAGATAGACAATAGTTTTACTCATTCAAAAAACTACAAAGGAACTTGTCAGACAAGACGATTCCGCTACTAATAAGACTGGAAATTAGATTGGCCTCATGATTTATTAACGTTGTAAATTAAACCGCGATTATCGCTGTAAGTTTGACATTTGCTAACATATATCAATGTTTCAATTTATGATTATGAAAACAATGCCTGGCTTGTATGCGACGATATGACGATGATTAATATTCTAAAATTGACGTTTTTATCTATTTATTTTTTTAAAATAAGTGTTGGTTGGCAGCCCTTATCGCAGTTCTAGATGGACCAAATCGGGCAGAAGGAGAAAATGTTTGAATTTGAGGGAATAAAAAAACTTTTTTGTACTTTTTACTATATAACTTATATAATTAAGTTTTAAATTGGCTTTTCTTGGAAGTCGTTATTGTCGACGCATTTAATATCCTCTAAATGATCGTGATTATTAACCTAAGGTGCCTAAAAACGGCCTTCTAAAGATAGCGGACAGGTAATTATCAAGAATAGTTAACTTTTCTCATAAATCCATATGTGTAACTAAATTTAAGCCAGTTCGATTTTGAATCTCTTTGAGAACAGACGTGTCTTTAAACAATCGGATAGCTTCTGTAATAATCAAGCCATATACAAGTTGTAAATACAAACGTTTGGTTGTGTTGTTGTCCTTCTTGTTCTCTTCGAACTCTTTGAGTAAGACAATATACACTCTACTGTTAGTAAAACAAATCTTGTAATGGCTCCGGGGGCCAAAAAGTTTCCTCGGAGTGTGAGAAGGTCCACAGTCATGCCTACCTTTAGGCATACTTTCTAACTTGCCATCAACATCAAGAAATCGGTATAGCGTTTTAGCCGATCTGAATGACATGGAAATGGAACCTGAAACAAACATATTGGATGCAAAACCAGCCAAACCACCACCATTGGTTGTTGACAGTAATACAACTCTCACGGAGCTCCAAGCACTATTGGGTAATGAGTCTTTTATCCAACGTGCATCTATTGGGACTAAGGTATTTCCTCAAAGCACTGAGAAATACGAATTGTGTAAAAAACTTCTGTTGGATAAGAAAATAGAGTTTTACTTATTTAACTCTAAAGAGAATAGGCTTTATACCATTTTTCTGTATGGTCTGCCAAAAATAAACACTGAAGTCATCAAAAAAGAAATACAAGGTATAATCTAACACCCACTTCTGTCTGTGAAGTAAACACAAGATTTAGCACCACCGACAATGCCGTGTATAAGGTACAATTTGCGCGAAAAGATTTCAACCCAAAATCTCTGTCCAAAGTTAAAGCAATTTGTAACGTTATTGTATCATGGAAAAAGTACAAACCAAAGAAAAACAATAATCCAACTCAATGTTGGAATTGCCTGATGTACGGGCACGGAGGCGAACATTGCCATCGACTAGCAGCATGCATACTTCTGAGTGCCCACTCAGCAAACAACAAAAAACACCGTCCGTCTTCTCTTGCTTTAACTGCAGAAAGCATGGCAGAGAACGATCAGATCACGCCGCCAATGACATTACCTGCCCTCTACGATCTCTTTATCTGGAGACCAGAGCTAGAGCGACAACAAAAAACGTGCGAAGAGGCAACATACAACACCAGTTCGTAAATACTGAGTTCCCAACTACAACAATAGAACACAACATACATATTCAAAGAATTGCCAACGGTCAATCGTACGCGGATAAATTAAGAGCACACGATGATCTCTTTAGTGTAGATCAATTATTTGATATATTTAAGACAGCATTGGGTGATCTGCAGAGCTGTACTGCAAAAACGCAACAAATACAAGTAGTTATGTCGATGATAAAGTACGCTTATGGTTTGCGATAACTTAAGTGTCTTTAAAATTCTTCAGTGGAATGCTAATAGCATAGCCAACTTCTCTCATGCTTTTCAATACCTACTTGAAAAGGAAAGAATAAAAGTGGATTATTTAAATGAAACTCATTTAAAGGAAAATGATAGGATTTATTTTAAAAATTATTTAATTAATCGTAACGATAGACAGGAGTCAAGGGGCGGTGGCGTTGCTCTGATTGTACATAAATATATACAGCATAAATTATTAGCAATATCAAGTACAGAGAAAATTGAAAACTTATCAATCGAGATCATGATAAATAACAGACCATTCATTATATCCACTGCTTATTCACCCAAATACGCACCAAGCTTTGCTAGAGATATCACCAAACTTACATCCCATAGCAAGGACTTTATGATAATAGATTTCAACGCAAAGCACTCCTCTTGGAATTGCCTTACAAATAACATGGCAGGAAATATTCTAAACAATCTCCAACAAACCTCCAATTTTTTTGTAGATTATCCAAATACCCCGACATTTTACCCTTATCAGCGTAATCGGATACCATATGTAATCGACATTGTCTTAAGCAACACATCATTGAATATTAAGTTGAATGTTTTGGGTTTTGAGATTCCCTCAGATCACCGACCAGTGGTGTGTTCAATTGAAAATTCTTCAACAAATGTACTTAATTTGGAATACTTGAATTATAAGTTGACTGACTGGACGCACTTTAAAAACGTCATAGAAAATAGCATTCCTACGAATACGAATTCCTACAACACGAATTCAATTGACTTGGAAATTGCTAAATTCATCAGACTGACCACAGAAGCCTGTGATCTTTCAACGCCCAAACACGTTACTCCGCGAATTCGTACCTACCAGCAGACATAGTGAAATTAATAAGGACCTGAAGAGCTTATAAAAGGAAAAGTCAAAGGGCATCCATTGTATCCGAAGCAAATTTCTACGAACAGTGCACAAAACTGTTGACCACAATGATCAACAACAAAATCAATACTGAGCGTAACAAGAAATGGGATAATATGATATCCAAACTAAGACCAGGGGATAGATCCTTTTGGAAAATAAGCCGCAGTCTAAGAGGTAAGACAAACAGAAAAATTCCTCATTTTATCCAAGGAAACAGACAAATAAATACAGATAATGAAAAGGCACAGGTGTTAGCAGATATTTTTATCGAAACCAACAGAATTACCTCCAGTTATACTCACTCTATTGATAAAATTATTAATTCTAAAGTTAATCGTTTCAAAACAGAAGTTCTAAGCTCAGAAGATGATGTGCTGATAACTCTAGACGAACTGTCAGAAATAATATTGTCACTGAAAGCTACAAAATCTCCTGGTATTGATAATGTTTCAAACTTATTAATAAAAAACCTTCCTACACAAGCAGTTCAACTTTTAGTAAACATTTTTAATAGTTGTATTACCTTAAAATACTTTCCCCAACAATTCAAAACGGCAAATGTTATAGCCATACCAAAACCAAAAAAAACAAAAAGTGACCCCAATAGTTACAGGCCCATCAGTTTACTTAGTAATATTGGAAAACTTTTTGAGAAAATAATTCATAATATAATAATTCATCGTCGACTAAGTGATTATGCCATTAATGGATCTATAAGAGCCCAAGAACAGTTTGGGCTTAAAAAGGAACATAGCTCCGTACACCACGTCAACAGAATTAGAAATATTATTGAAACAAGCGCAAATGACACTCCACTGGTCTTATTATTTTAGATACAGAAAAAGCGTTCGACACTGTTTGGCACAGTGGCTTAATATACAAGCTACTTCAGGCTAACGTACCAAAATATCTGTGCAAGATTATAACTGAATTTTTAAATAACACAGATTATTGTTTCCGTAAATACTTCACTATCATCGTCAAAAACAATCACGGCAGGCCTACCACAAGGTTCGATATTATCACCTTTATTATTTTCAATTTACACGTCAGACTTTTTCCCCCATCTTATTTGAAGACCGCATACTAGGCAGACGACACTTCACTGATAACATCTGGCAAACTTACTAAGGCTCTTCTTACAAAAATGGAAAAAGGATTTGCAGCATGTAATAAATACCTTTATGAGTGGAAGATCAAAATAAACCCAATCAAATCCCAGGCTATAATATTTCCATTAAATAAGTCGCCCAAAAGGATACCAAACCGCCAAAAAAAATGTGGGAAACCAAAGTATTCCTATCCAAAGTGATGTAAAATATCTGGGAGTAATACTAGATAAAAAATTAAACTTTGGAAAACATATAGCTGAAACTTGTAAAAAAAGTTTAAGAATAACACTACTCAACAAAATGAAAAAAATTTCATGTACTCCGGATGCGATAATTTTTTCTGTGTAGATAACCTTGACATGAGCTCGAAAAACGCAATAAAAAATTTTTTTTTCGTTTGGTTTTTGTTTTTTTTTTAAATTTTAAAATTTTTTTTTTGGTTAATTTGTTTCGTCCGGCATAACTCGGGAACCACTAGCCCGATTTAATTGAATTAAATTTTAAAAAATTTAAAATTACAATTCCCTTAATCTGTTCATATATTGTTTTCCTATACAAGCAACAGTTTCCAAGTTAAAAATGAATAATTAAATTTTTTTTTTAAAAAATCCTTAAAAAATCCATAATGAAAAAAAATGTCAAATCTTATTACTTTTACGTAAAGTCACATAACCTATGAGCAAAATGAGACAAAGATCACGAAAATCGATGCACGCGTTTCGCTTTTATTCGCAATTGAGTAAAGGTATGAATTTCAAAAATTTGCTAAAGTCATATATTTTTGTCACCCAACAAATTTTAATTTTTTTTGTAATAAAAAAGAAAAAACCTTACCATAGACAAAGTTGTGCATATGTCGAGCAAATTTTTGAAATTCATACCTTTACTCAATTGCGAATAAAAGCGAAACGCGTGCATCGATTTTCATATATAAAAGTGTAATAAGACCAGGAATTACTTACGCTTGCCCCATATGGTACAAAGCAGCAAAATCACATCTTAAAAAACTTCGCATTCTGCAGAATAAATGCCTTAAAATAATCCATAATAAAAAATGGAGATACTCTACACACCGTCTTCATCTTGAAACCGGCTACGAGAAACTTGGAGATTTCATCAACAGACTTAATAATAAATACTTTGAAATTATTGAAAATTCTACTTATAAGTTGATAAGAGAATGTCAAGAATTACCTTGAAATAACATATTGTACTTCCAAATCACCAAATAGAAAATGATATGCTTATGTTGTATTATTACACGTAATACAAATATAGGCATAAATATTTTCTAAACTATTTGAATATTCCTAAATTTTCCTATAAAGGTTTACCTAATTTTCCTTTAAACATATTAAAAATCTAAGAAAAGAACTTAAAATCTGTGATTATATATCTTACTTGCTGTAATATCTATTGATAAAAACTCAAACCTGTACATATGTAAAAACAAACCCATGTAAATAAAGATGAATTAATAAATAAAAAAAAATAAGTTTATAATATTTTGACAATTTGAGACTCGGACCGGTATATATAAGCTCAAGGGTACTAATATTAGCCCGGTTAACTAAGGACACATAGGTATTAAAAAGCCATATAATATAAGTCTTCTCACAACTCGCGTTGTAAATTTGATCTATACTCGTAGATGGCTCTGAATGTGGAGTCTCTGTAGAGGTGGTGAAGGTGAATTGTTTTTTCATTTTTTTTTTTTGTCACTTTGCCATTTTGTTAAAACGTGTCTTCTATTAAAATGTAGATGCACGTGGTCTCGAGCCAGTTAATCCCTTTTTAATGTATTAGAGCTCTTCTAATTGGGAAAGCAAACAATCCGTGCTGCTTTCGGTAAAAAAGTTTTGTCAGTGAATTATAGTTTATTTTAAACTCATTGTTTCCATAGTTCATTTTCAAGTCGAAAAAAGGCAATTTGTCAAAAAAGGTTTCATTAATAATAGATAATGCGCTTTGTCATTCTTCAGCCGAAGAACTAATAAAGAAGACGAGCAATAGGAAAAATTGGGCCTATTACTTGCCTCCAAATATTACACCGCTATTACAACCAATAGATCAAAACGCGAATCGTATGACAAATTGCATTATGAAAATTCAATCTGGTCTTATAACATTACAAATAGTAGACGTTTTGGCATTTTTTAACAGATTTATGTGAGGCAACGAAAATTAGACTTTGGCGCATAAATATTTAAAATTATATATATTATAAATATTTATATATTATAAATATTTTTTAGCACGAAGATTTTGAAGCAGGTAACAATGTTCCGTTTCAACCCTGTGGTAACTAGAGGAGGGACACCTTGGAGTTAGAAATTGTGGAAAGCAAAGAAAGTGCGGAAGACGAATAAATTAAAATTCTAATAGAAGAAGAACCCAAAATTTACAATTCGGATGTAAAAAGACTTTAAAATATGCATTAAATGGACAGAGAAGAAAAATATTTATTCTCCACAATGGATAATTTTAATACAAAGACATTCAAAATAGAGTTACGGTGACTCAAAAGCAAACATAAATAAAAAATTATTTTCAATCTTTTACAGATGTAACTGATATTTGAAATGAGTTCCATTATTTTAGTCTTTTTTCTTATTTATTTATTTATATTGTTACCTAAAACTCACGCTAGATGTCATACAAACGGTGCTATTTCTTGTAAATTTTCATAGAAAAAATATGTTTTACAATGAAGCCAACATCGAAAATTGAAGCCAACAGGGGAACAACATACCGCAAACAACAGACGTTGTAGGGTTTATAAAGAACTCAAGCAGAAACTAGAAGTGAAGCATAACTTTATTCCCAGCATATAATAGACATCTAACATACCCTAGATTACTTTTACGACGGAAACGGTATGACATACGCGAATGTTCTGTCAACTATGAAATCAATGATGCAAGAATTCATGCGTAACTAAAATCAGTTGGCCCTCTTAAGATTTGTATGTAAATGGAACGCTAACGGTCTGAACCAACCATACACACGAACTGACAGAAAACCTAGATTGTTAGAATATTGATATGATACTATCAGAAACGCATTTAATAGACAAATACAAATTTTAGTGTTTATTGTACTCACCACCCCGACTGTAAGGCAATTCGTATACAGAGTCAAGATTTTCTTACCATTTCGTC
This sequence comes from Hydrotaea diabolus, assembly GCA_963513945.1. Lineage (NCBI taxonomy): Eukaryota > Metazoa > Arthropoda > Insecta > Diptera > Muscidae > Hydrotaea > Hydrotaea diabolus. The sequence goes on along the minus strand of OY740717.1, from coordinate 95,032,575 downwards.
AACATGTATCCCTTCACGGTATCAGGAAATATGCTATTGAATTTTTTCAATGGTCTTGGACGGAACTTTTGGTGACTACAATGCCTAACATACGCACTGGAGCTGTATAATTTCCTAATGCTGCGTCAACATAAATTGGACTTTACATCGCCCAGTCAACCAACATACTGGCCTTCTGATATTAACAAAAAAATAGATAAATTAGATTTATCTGCTAGTATTTGCACAAACTTATAGTCACACCTCGTGACTGGGTAGTCATCTTGCCGCTATTCTAGGGCTTAAGTGCGCGAAGTAAGGCCATGCTGGCGAAAAAAACACCTATCTCTATCAGAAGGGTCACACATGACAAAAGAATCTAAGCACGAACTTATAACTACCTACCACCCTAAAATTAGAGTCTAAGAGTAACACTAAGCCTGGCAGAAGGCCACAAATTTAACCTTAGTCTACAGCTAAACCAGCTTTCTCCATGTAAGCATCGTGAAATAACAGCATACGAAGAATGATTCGGTACTCTCTATCGTTATCCACGGGCACCACCGCAGAACACCAAAAGTACAAAAATCCATCCAAAAGGGTCTTTGTCACCATGCGTTCCGCCTGTAAAATAGTATTCCAGCATAATGCTAAACCTGCAGAGGAGCCAATAGAGCAGACGATTAACTCTCAAATGGACAAAAACTCCCAGGGCATAACTAAAGCATAATCCTCTACCGAAGAAGACAAGCATAAAAGGTCGCCATTTGATGCAGCGGCTAAACGGTATTAAACTATAAAATTAATTGCATGTACAATTGAGCGTTCAGCGCTGCTGTACAAGAACCCTTCTAGTAAGTGTAAGCGCCAGGATCCACTAGTCGGATTGCTACTTGTGCGCTACAAACAAAATCGACCAAGCCGTTGAACGGTCGAAACCTGAGCTTGGTAGAGTGTGGTTCTTTGAAACTAGGTATCTGAAAAGCTCTTAAGGTCCAGATGGAATATAATCCTGTCAAAACCCCTGCTTCAGGTAATAGTTAGGCGGTGCAGACTAAATGTACCGCTGAACCAACTTCCTCCTCACTGCCCTTCAAAGCACAAGAACAACATTAAAGCTGTTTCTATTTGATTTAAGCAATTAGGTCACATGCACTGTCGCCAAATGAAACAAGAGGCGAATAGTTTGGTTTATGAGCTGCTACAGGCACACGACCAAGAGGAGGAACCACATAGCCCCATCACAAGGAAGGCAATTTCCTTTCAAAAAGAAATATTCTGTGCTGATGCAAATGCATCTGGAAAAGCTAAGACGTCTACCAGAGAGATAATGCGCTTTTTGAATTTATAATTGAACACAAACTAAAAGTAGTTAATAGAGATAATTAACTAACTTTTATTGCTACTAACATAAGAGAGGTTCTTGATGTTACACTAATTAATGATAAATATAGTAACCTGAACAGCAATTAGAAAGCTTCATAAGACTGCTCCTTTTTAATCACATGTTTATCGACTTAAGTTTTTCATTTAAAGCGGATTCAGAACACCATTTTAAAACGTTAAGCAGACCAACTTGTCCACTTAAGCTGAGGCATTAAGCCTCCACAGTTGAGGTTCTCATAAATGTCGTAGCCGAAGCGACAAGGAACTCCTAAAAACAACCAGCAAGGATAAGCCCACATGGTGGAATGCAGATTTTGCGTTGAAGCGCAAGGTATGTAGAAACTATTCAATGAGGGCAAGCGGACTGGCCGCATATAAATCCTCACTTAACGGCTTTAAGAAAAAAAAATAGAAAAAAAGACAACCCTAGAGAAATTTTTGCATTGGTGTGGAAAGTTCTTTAGAGACTAGTGAGCAGCGCAAAATGTTATCTTCTAGTCCAGCTATACCATATAGAGCAGATAGATCGTGCCACTAACAGTCAGGATGCCCTAGAGGTCCTGATTGAAACACACTTACAAGACATTCGATCACCTGACTCTCAGTCTGTAGAGGATCTTAACAACGATGTATGTGTTATCTTTGATATCCCGACATTGCATATGATGGGCAGTTACAAAGTTTCCACCCTTCAAGTCTTCGGGTCCGAATGGCATTATTTCAGTGGACTTACAGAAGAACAACAATACACTAAGGCCAATACTCTTGATAATCTTCAGAGACTGTTTTCGACTGCCTCATGACCCTTTGCGGTGGACAGCATGTATTGTCTTCATTCCGCGAAGGATTTCTCATTTTCATCATTTCTGCTTGAAATGTTGGAAAGAATCATCGACGTATAGATCAGATCATCCCTCAGACCGGACATTGGCATTAAGTCCACTCTAGACGTCTTTAATATTTTCAGGTCTTTAATATTTTCAGGTTGGCAATACAGGGAACACTACAAGGTGGTGTACTCTCTCCACTACTGCGGAATCGTAACATCAATAATCTGATAAAAGCCACGAAGAAAACGTCCTGCTAGACAATTGTATTATTCAAGAATGTTCTCTGTAGGAGATAGCGAGACATTGTCCGGTAACAATTGTATGAGTTCCTGAACATAGGGACATTGATATTAATTTTACTGCTGACACATTTGCAAAATCTGTCGCATACCAGAACTCGAATTTGTGGGGTGGTGATATGGGGCAAGCAGCTTATATTACGGAAACTCTTTCTCATGGCCATGCATAGGTAAGAAAAAGAACCCACCTCCGTTGAGTCCAGAAAGATCTGGCCTTGTATGTACTTGTGAGCAGAGAACGCAGACCGCTATTAATCTGCCTAGAATCCATCTAAGAAACGTAACTGCTGGCCTTTTGCCAGCGTACACGCTAGGATACTGCGTTTGCCCTGCAACGACTTCTAAGGTAGTTGCAACTATAAAGGGGAGAAGAGAACAAAACATCACTTCCAGTTCCCGGCATTTGCGGATAAAAATCCTAAAGTTTTTGGTCTGCAGATACTTACAGACAAAACTTATGTCTCTGATAATGATTTAGGCAGCATCCACACGTTTATTATGGCAACAGACTGGGTTAAGGATAAAAGACAAAAGAACGTGACAAATAATTTAAATACATACACTAACCGGAAGTAGAGCACCTTGTAAATGAGAAAAGGCAGTTCCGTTGCGAAATATATCGTAAGCGGATTTCGTTAAGATCACAGCACCATCGAACAAATACTCGTAAACTCCTGACCCTAGCAATTGAAAAATCACTTGAACGGCAAGAATATAAGTCCGTATTTCTGGATTCCATAACACTGTTCCTTTTGAGGATAACAGTTCCCCAGTGCTAATATAAGTATGAAATAGAAGGAACAAAATATTAAAAATTTAAATTCGGCAGGAAAGGTTGGTGGGCCAAAGACGAACTCTTTTCTAATAAAAGTAAATCGGTTCAGATTTAGATATAGCTCCCACACATACAGTGTACCACCAAAGTACAATTACTTTACCTTTTCAAAATCTTATAAATTTTAAAATTAAAAGTGCTCCAATACCGTTACTTTCAATTAAGTATATTTACTTCATATAACATACACAAATAAGTACATAAAGAATAGTTTGAGTTACAAAGATTCAATGTTACATCAGTAATGCATAGATATTTTACTAAATATCTTAAAAAAATAATCTCAATAAAGTATTTTGGTTTTTTACATAATTTTTGATTAAGGACATTTTAACCCATAAGTAAGAATTTTGTATGATAACTATTGTTGGACATTACATCATATTATTGTTTGGGCAATGGTTTCACAAATTTTCGGCTTGTTTCTACCGGTATGCTCTCCTATTTTTCCAGCGAGAGATTTTTAGCATTGTTTTTGATAAAATTTTGTGGTTTTTCACCTTAATCTCCGGGAAAGCCTAAAGGTAGGATTGAAAAAAGGTATTTACTTCTTAATCAGTTTGCGTGAGATCGTTGTTGTATTGAAAAGAACATTCATTTGGAAATAGGCCCATTTTCCGCACATTACCATGCAAATTATTAATCAAAATTTACTAATAAACAACGATTTATAACCCTATGAGCCCTATGCCCATGTTTTATAGTAGCTTTGATGTGTTTTATGTTGAGAGCTTTATTGGAATTTTCCATACTAGATGATGATGTTCCTTCCGAGCCAAATAAGTTGCATTAACTGTCATCACCAAATACCACAGATTTCAAAGCAATCCCGCGACTGCCGGTTCTATGTACCGGATTGACCCGAAACTCTTCGGCCAGGGGCAGTCACCTCAACAATATATGTTTTTTGTTCGTCCATTTTTTCGTCTTGAGAGCAGCACCACCGGAATGCCTGCTCCGAATACTACTGGTCCGAGCCGGGATCGAAACAAACCCCGGACCTTGGATCTGCTCGGTTTGTCAGAACCGAATACACCATCGTGCTACGTCTGTAAGGTGTAATCGTTGCATGGAGTGGGTGCACTTCAGTAGCTGTTCAGGTCTGAACCACATCAGGGAGGATAGCGAAGCAGACTTTGTTGCCTCATGCTGTATCAACGAAGTTAGCAGTGGGTCTCTGGATTTGGTGTTATCATAGTTGTCTGCATTTTCGTCGTCGTCGTCATCATCATCCAACTACGAGACTCCCCCGCAGTTGCCCTCGCAACAGCATCAACATATACAGCATCTTACACCACAGATTGCTGTTGCCACTCCTGACAGTGCATCAATTTTGCAATTTAATTGTAATGGCCTACGCAACAAAATCAGTGAGGTCATAGAATTTATGAATCGGAGAAACATCATGGTCGCCGCGATCCAAGAAACTAAGCTGAATGGCACCTGCAGCCTGCACAGTTGTGCTACGTAAGGATCGCACCAGAAGTGGAGGTGGGGGACTTGCTTTCCTGTTACACCATTCTTTGCAGTACATGGAATGTATGGGGGTAGCAGTCAAGTCTGGAACTGCCGAAATAGAGCTGTACAACGTATACATCCCGCCAGTTGGTAGCTGTGCCCCGCGTTATCTGCCAGACATTAGCAAGTTGCTACAAGGCAATAACCGCTTGGTCCGAGGAGACTTTAATGCTCACCATGAACTGTGGCATTCTCTCCTAGACAACGACCAGAGGGGCATAGCTTTGGCAGAGCAAATTGATAGCTCTACGTTCTGCACAGTGAATGAGGACGCCCCCACGCGGATTATGGGCGATTGCCATAGCTCGCCAGACATCACTTTGGCATCGCTTGGCCTGATCAACGACGTCACCTGGCAACCCGTCATCTCACTAGGATCGGACCACCTTCCCATAATTCTCTTCATAAATAGACCACCCGATTTCATAACCTCTGAACGCCGTACGTTTCTCAATCAAAAAAAGGCTGATTGGGAGGCCTTCAGAGAAGCCACCTACCGCAGCTTTAATAATCTAGCTATTCCGTCGGACGTTCGGGTAGCCGAGAAAAAGTTCCGGGCCATCATTAACGCTCGCCATAAACCTACTGGTCGAATGCCCGAAGTACGACCAAACATCCCAGCAGAGGCAGCGGGACTCGCAGACGAGCGTGATGACATTCGTCGCTCCAACCCTACTGACCCTAGAATTAGGGATCTCAACTCCGAGATCAGTAGGTTAGTCAACGAATATAAGCGGAACAAATGGCTAGACCACTTAAAGCAGTGCAACTTGAGTTCCGGAATTGGTAAGTTGTGGACAACGGTCAAATCACTCTCTAACCCTGTAAGGAAGGATGATCGGACAGCTGTCACGTTCGTTGATAGAACAGTGACAGATCCGAAGCGATGCGCGTGTTATTTTAACCGGCTTTTTATTGAGCACCCAGAGAGTGATAAGGCGAAAAGGAGAGTATTGCGTCGTATCCGCGCTCTCCGAGTAGAAGAGGCACCACCTTAATTTACCGTTGGCGAAGTTGCCCATGTCATCCGCAGCGCAAAGTCATCAAAGGCGCTGGGTCCGGATGGAATCTCAATGCTGATGTTAAATCACTTGGATACCCCGGGAGTAGAGTACATGACCAAAGTGCTCAATCTGTCGCTAGCCACTCACGAAGTTCCCGATGCCTGGAAAATGGGCAGAGTGGTCCCGCTACTGAAGCCAGGCAAAGACGCAAGTGAAGGAGATTCGTGCAGGCCGATCTCCTTGCTTTCTCCAGTAGCAAAGACGCTTGAAGCACTGCTCCTCCCTAGCCTTATCGAACACTTTCCTAGTGCTGATCATCAGCATGGATTCCGCAAGCAGCACAGCACAACAACTGCTTTACACGCCATCACCACACGTATAACGGACGGACAGGACGGTCCTCGTGGCTCTTGACCTTACAAAAGCCTTCGACACGGTCAATCATGCCACTCTGTTCGAGGACATTGAAGAAACGTCCCTTCCGCCCAGTTTGAAACGTTGGGTCGTAAACTATATGTGTGGGCGCCAGTCATATGTAGAATTTAGAGACAGAAAGTCGAATCCCCTTAGAGTTAAACAAGGAGTTCCCCAGGGTGGAGTTTTATCCCCGGTTCTCTTTAACCACTACCTCTCTAAAATTCCTGCACCATCAGGCGGCGTTGAAATTGTGTCGTACGCTGACGATTGCACAATTCTGGCGTCAGGACCTAAAGTGGATGACATTTGCGAGAAAATCAACTGAATATGAATATGAAAATATCCGCCTCCAAATCACCAGCCACACTGTTTACTGCTTGGACCGCAGGGGTGCGGTTGTCACTTAATGTGAAAGTCGATGACGTCAACATCCCGATTACCAACTACCCCAAAATCCTTGGGGTCACATTGGACAGCCTTTTTAGATCCTCTGCACATGCTACAGCTATCTGCGATAAACTCAAAAGTAGGAACAAGGTCCTCAAGTCACTTGCCGGCAGTACTTAGGGAGCCGACAAAGAAACCTTGTTGACCTCTTACAAAGCGATAGGTCGGTCTGTAGCAAACTACGCAGAACCTGTATGGTCGGCGAACGTAATTACGACGCAGTGGAAGAAAATTCAGACTTGCCAGAATGCCGCCCCTAGAACATCAACAGGGTGTCTTCTTATGTCTTCTGAGGACAATCTACATGAGGAGACGAAGGTCCTTACCGTGCGCAGACACAATTTCATGTTGTCTAAGCAATAGTTAGTGTTTTCGCAGCAGTCATCCTAACCACCATCTCTTGAACAAGATGCCTCCACCCAGACAGATCAGGTACGATCTTCATGATCTAGAGAGAGAGGTCCAGCGGTATAAGAGAGAACCTTTAGATCATCGAAACTATCAGGCAGGTTTGAAAAACATTCACGCCGATGATGTCGCAGCAGCAGTATCCTGCTTGCGTGTGAATGTAGTGCTAGGGGAACATCCCCCGGAGATTTCACCTGCACCATCCAGCTGAGATCTGGATGGTGCAGCCGCCTCAATTCTTACTGGGCACGAATTGATGCTAACGTTCCGGACATCTGTCCCGCCTGCCATCAGGGACCACATGATGTACTGCACCTCTTCAATTGTCCGGCCAAGCCCACTCAGCTGACCCCCAGGTCTCTGTGGACGCATCCAGTTCAAATGGCGCGTTTCCTTCACCTGGACATCGAAGCAGATCCCCCATAGACGAACAAGACTTCAAAATAAATATATTGTTGTTACAACAACAACAACAGACTTCAAAGTCTTTATTTTTCTTATTGTTCGTCATGGTGAATTAAATCGTTTAGTGTTTTTTCGGACGTATGGTTTTCAAGAAGAAATAAAACGTATAAAATGTAATGTAATGGCCAAGAATTTAGCTTTATTAAAAAGAAAAGAGTTGCCATTAAAAATGAGAGGCACAGTTTTCGACCACTTTTTGCAGGATTTGAGGCTGTATGTCAGCAATACCGTGCCGAATATTCTCTTCAAAGGCGTCAATCGTGTCGGGCTTATCTGTATAGGCAAGCGACTTTACATAACCCCACAAATAATAGTCTAGCGGTGTTAAGTCGCACGATCTTGGAAGCCACGCCACAGGCCCACGAAGCTAGAAAATGCGCTCACCAAAAGTTTCCTTCAACAAATTGATTGTTTCGTTGGTGGCATGTAGCGCCGTCTTGTTGAAAACAATGGTCGTCTACATCAGCATCCTCCAATTCACGCAATAAAAGTCATTAATTATGGCTCTACAGCGTGCCCCATTGACTCTAACAATATGGCCGGCTTCATTTTTGGAGAAATATGGACCAATGATTCCCTCTGCCTATAGAGCACACCAAACAGTGACTTTTAGTGGATGTAACGACGTTTTAACAATGCCTTGTGGATTTCCATTTTTCCAAATGCGACAGTTTTGGTTATTAACATTCCATTCAACCAAAAGTAATCTTCATCATTAAACAAAATGTTCTTGTAAAAAGCAGGATTGGTGGCCGTCTCGTTTTGGACCCATTCCCCACGATTTGCAAACGTTGTTCCGGAGTAAGTCTATTTATTATTTAATGGCATACCAAACTGAGCATAAATCAAGTGATACTTGTCAGAAAGACCAACTCAGAAAAAAAGGGGCCAGATTGAAAATCACACTCTTCAAAAAAACACCCGTCATTAAATTCCGAAATTTTTCTTTGTTACAATACCAGTATAGTAGGTCCAGTGCACCTTACGAACATATTTATGGCGTAAACTAATTTCTACATTAATCGGTATTTAGTAAAGAAGACAACTGTGTGTGTTTAATCTATTCCTATTACGGTTCCAACACTGATAACACTGTGGAACATTTTTGGGGTTATTGTCTGGGGGGTGAGAAATTCCAAGTCAGGGTGATGGTACTAGGTCAGTATATTAAAACCCTCAAAGGGTTTTGCGTTCGTATGTGCCAGTTTTTTTTTATGACCTTTTACATTTTTTCCTTATCTTGATGTTTTTTCGCTTAGTTGTAGAATGTTGGCAAAAACGTAGTTTGACATAACTCGAGAACGACTAATTCGATTTTGCTGAAATAAATTGAGAAAAATTAATAATTACATTTTCTTTAATCCATTAATATACTGTTTCTCTACCAAATCAACATTTTTGCAATTAGAAATAAATTTATGAAGAAAATTTTGCCAAATTTTTTTTTTTTTTTTTTTTTTTTTTTTTTTTGTTATTATTTTTTATGACCAGAAGTCTGGAGTTATTGGGGAAAATTTATAAAAAAAGGCGATAAATGACACTTTTTTGAATAAAAACATATATCAATATTCTTGTCAAAATGGGATACCTTCACTTAATTGTAAATAAAAGCAGAACGCGTTAATCGATTTCTATGATCTATGTCGCATTTTGTTTATAGGTTATGTGACTTTACGTGAAAGTTATAAGACTCTACACGTTTTTCCGTTTGGGATTTATATGATTAAAAAAAAAATTTTTTTTTGGCAAAATTTTCTTCATAAATATACTGGCACATACGAACGCAAAACCCTTTGAGGGTTTTAATATACTGACCTAGTACCATCACCCTGACTTGGAATTTCTCACCCCCCAGACAATAACCCCAAAAAATGTTCCACAGTGTTATCAGTGTTGGAACCGTAATAGGAATAGATTAAACTGACCTAGTACCATCACCCTGACTTGGAATTTCTCACCCCCCAGATTGGCTGTTGTACTGTGTAATTAGCAGTGTACTTTAATCCTTTTTCTACTCATTGCGGCGACTCCGAAAGAAAGTGAGTTAGAACTCACTTTCTTTCGAAGTCACTTTCTCCATATTGGTTGTTGTGTACTTACTCGTTAAGTTAATTGTTTACGATCTCCTCCCTTGATCACTTACGTTCGCTGCATTTTGTACAATTTACAAAGGTATTATTGCTTTCTCAAAAAGCTTCCAACATTTTGAAAATAATTATACTGAAACCCTGTTGCATTTTCATTTTCATAAAATACCCTTGCTCACGGCGACACAGTGTTTTCGTTTTTTTTATAAATATGTCTCTCAGTCTTGTTTTAAGTAGTTCGAGACGCCCAAGTGATGCTTTATATTCAACAAGTCCACGTTCGTTTATTCACTTAATAATATTTTAATCGGCGACAGCTACCAAACATTTGCATAAATATACTATATATTAACCCTAATTATAATGTTATTAGTAATATATAATTTTTCTCTGAGCAATATTTAATTTACCCATACATTAACTGATCTTAATTCAGAAGAAAACAATTGTTGTTTTAAAAATAAATTAATTTTATTTTGGAAGCATTTGTGATTTTACCAGTTTTTTTTTAAATGACAGTATTTGCAGTGATTCTTGCTGAACTTGGATCCTAACATACCTTCGGACTTATTCTGTCGAAAAAATTCCAATGAAGTTCTCTAGGTAGCTTGTTATACGCGTTCACATTGTAATTTTTTTAAAGATTTTGTTCCGAGTTTATATTTTAGGGCGTGTTTACGGTGGTCAAACAAAAACCTAGTCGAACGAAACCCAGTCACTCACTTTCAAATAGAATTTGGTTTATGTGTCTCCCTCAATGGACTGTTGGACTTGCATATAACGTAACGTAAGGATAGATAAACTGCATTGTTGTCATACTCGTATAAACAATGTTTGCAATTTCTTCCAAAACCCCTCATATTATTGTGAATATACTATAATAACCAAAAGGTAAGGGAATAGGAATAGATAAGGTAATTCATAGCTTGTACTATATGTTGATTTCAGAATGCATTATCCTTAGCAGGTAACATGTCCTAGGAAAAGAATAATTCTTTTTATGTGTCCAGAGAATGCATGACTCGTTATTTATATTGCATTCTTTGACAGTATTATATAAATGAATTCTATAACTCATTCTTTTTTTGCATTATATAACTCGTTATTTATAATGCATTCTTTGACAGTATTACATGAAGGAATTCTATAAGTTATTCTTTTTAATGCATTATATTATTATGTATATATGATTAGGCTTATAATGCATTCCAACGACATATATTAAAGAAAATAATATATTTAATTGAAAAATAGTTTGTATTCAATATGCAACGGAATATTATTTAACAATATTTTTATTTTAAAATTAAATTAAAGAAAGTGTAGGTTTTTTACTTGTTTTTTTAATTGCTGCAAATAGTTTTCAAAATCGTAGCATGAATAACATCCCAAGAAGCCTAAATTTTTTATGCAGTCATCCTCTGAAAATATTAACTGAAAATATGCGCATTGTAACTCTGTTCTGCAACTTAAAGCCTATATGAGCAATGCAATAGACAAAATGGTAATAAAAATCTTCGTTAACTATATCTGGTTTTGTATACTGGAATCAGTATACAAAATGAACTGTCTGAAATGTTCCTTCAAATCTACAAATTTTTTTACAAAATCACGTAAATAACAATTTACACTGAAAGGTTTTTTCCCCCTAAGTAAACTCCAATCGGAAAAACTTGTGCTCCTGGGTTATCGACAATTCTTAGCAAAATTGACCATAATGCTAAGCAAGAAGATTTATAAAGGGGCAACCCATTAACATTTATATCTAAGCTAATAGTGTCACAACTTTCAATTACACTTTTTAGTTTTAATAATTGTTTTCACAGTCCTATATGGAGATATGAACCTGGCGACACTGTTCTTAGTGTACACGATTGAGAATTTATTAAGGCACATTTATATTTTCTGTGGATAACATTTTTAATAAATCATCGAAACATTTCCTTAAAACATTATATTCACTACCCAATATGTTATTTTTAATTCAAAACTCTCTCACCTTCTACATTAGATTTTACTTCGGAAATAGCATTTTCATCTTTAGCATTTTTATCAATTTTTCCTTCATTTGCTTGATTTACTTGCACATTTTTTACTTCTTATTATTCTTCTCCAATGTCGTTTAGAATACATTTTTGACAACTAACTTCACTGGTAGGCGTAGCAACACAAACTTAGTTAATATATTTCTGTGATTTCCAAATATGAAACACAAAATTTGTACGCGACCTAAAGCCGACGACAGATCACGGGCTTCAGAAACAAAAACAATCGTCACAAGCAGAGACAACAGATTCTATGTTCTGGAATTATTGTCAAGTGACATATCCTGTCGATTCTTTTTAATACGTTATATAATGTAAAAAAAATAATGAATTATATAATTAATTCTAAATGTAATACATTCTTAGTTTTCCTGCTGGGAAATAGCCTCTCTTTAATGTATTAACTAAGTAAGAAAGAGGTTTGTTTACATATATTGGTTTGTTCAATATATGTAAACAAACCAAAATTTATTACATTTTGTATTTGATTACATTGTGGTGTCGGTTTTAGTCATTTTAAAAACGACCGCGTGTTGTGTTGTAAATGTATAGTTCTGTAGCAGATTATTTTGTGAATCAGGCAGAAGAAACAGAAGAAGTACACTGTAAGAAGTTGCAAGAAATTTCGTATTTGTGGACAATTTCCGGGTTACAAAGGAGATATTCATAACCATTTGGGGAGAATTGGATCAAAAAAAGGAAGAAGAAAAATATCCAAAGCACCAGCATATGGTCGGACATAAAGCTGGCAGCATTTATGCGCTATGTGGCCACGGGAAGTTACCAGCAGACAGTTGGAAATGAACTCGCTTCATCAGCTTCCAAGGCAACTGTCTGCAATATTATTTCGGAGTGCCTAGACCTGAACCTTTAAATACCTGTACTATAAAAGGAAGGGATACGGCTGCTATATATATTTCTGGCCTAATAATGAAAATGCGAATATTTATCATTAAAAATGGTTTTATTGTTTTTCAAAGTGTTCTCCAGCATGATTTATACACTTTTGCATGCGCTCAAACCAATTGTCGAAGCAACTTTTCCCCTCCAATTGATACACCTCCAAACATGGTTTTTGAACGCTTCACCAACATCTTCTGGCGACGAAAATCGTTGACCACGCATTTTTTCTTGATGTGCGGAAATAAAAAGAAGTCATTGGGTGCCAAGTCAGGGTTGTACCTCGGATAACCCACTAATTCGACGTTTTGGCCGGTCTAAAAGCCGATGTGTAAGAGCTCGCATTGTCATGATTAGATTTCTTTTGTTCGTTTTTCGAATTTCTCCGAAGACTTCAGCGAAAAAAATTGTGGTGTACCACTCAGAATTGACTGGCTCACTCACATACAATTTTATATCTTTAGACTCTGAAACCGAAAATTCGGCCCACTTAAACAAGAACGAAGAAACTATAAAATATTCTTACAAATTCAAATTTAACATAAGTTTTAAAAACTGGGTTAATTTTGGTCCAAAAAACTTATTTTTAATTGGCTTTTAGGTATAAAAAGTCGGCTGTGTCCGACTTTCGCTTTTTTTTACAAGTTTGTTTTTTCCAAAACGTTAGACACAAATTGCCTTTATTCGTTTTTGAAAAAAAAACTCCTTAGGCCCGTAGAGCAATTGTGCTGTTCTCGTCACCAAATCATGCAACAATCCTTTCCATTACTTCACAATTATTTTTGCGTTTTATTATTCCTTGCACCCTAATAACGTCTATATCCGAAGAATTTCCCGCTGATCAATACAAAAAAAAACTTTTAGTAATAATAACTACCTAATTTATCTTTCTAGGTTTGGCCTTTTACTTATGAAGCAAAACGACTTCAAAGAAGCAGTGAACCATTTTAAATATGCGTATGAATGTTTCACTAAAATTCATGGGTCAGAGAACGAAGAAAGCATAACAATTCTTAATAATTTAAGTGTAGCTTGTGTAAAAGTAAGTCAAGAATGTACTGCATAATAAATGGTTCAATGTTCTTTTTTCATAGCTGGAAAACTATACTGAAGCTAAATCGTACCTTACGGAAGCCTTAAAGCTGGCAAGGACTACAGATTCCCAGCAGGAAGGTATTTTGCAAGCTAATTTGGGACTAATTCTTTTGAAACAAGGACTATTAGATGAAGCGAAAGCCGTATGTACTCAATCGTGGAGATTTGGGTCTAGTAAAAAAGATAGTGCATCTTTACAACAGGCGGAGTATTGTCTGAATGAAATCAAAAGTATAAGTTTGTTGTAGAGGCACCAAAACTTCATTCGAAGTCAAAACTTTAAAATTATATTTAAAAAGTTGATTTAATTAATTGCGTGCACATACACCGTAAATAATAAACAAGTAAAAACGTCTTTAGGTCCAGCTAGTCGAGGGTTGTCATCCGTCCTCGTTTCCCTAGCCACCGTCCTCTTTTTTAGGGCGTCCGGGCAACCCTTATTCTTTTTCATCAAGTGTCCGGGGTTTTCATACTTTTTGCACTCTTCTCCATAATTTTTTTATTTGTAAATTCAGTTTGAACAGTCAATTACACTCTCTACAATTCAACAATTTGTATTGCAAATAAAGAATACACGACAGTAAACAGCAGTCGTTATGCAACGCAGAAACATAAAAAGGGGTTTACCAGTTAAGATACTATAACTGAAACTAATCTTATGGAATTGGAAAAATATTGTTTAAAATCAAAATGTGTTGAGTTTAGCGGTGCACAAAACATTAAATGGTGTTAGTTGCCTAGCCCATATAATCAATAAGGCAGTTTACACGGGCTGTGAAACATTTTCTTTTGATGTGGAATCTATTTTTTGAAAGTTAATAATTATTATTAAAAATGGCAACATTAAAATAATTTTGCCAACAGTCAGAAATAGTATATACCAAGCTACTTTATTATAGTAAAATAAGATGACTAAGTTTATAGCCTGCTATTTAGCGCATACTTAAGTTATTTGAACACTTAAATAACTATTTTCTGGAATTAGAAAGCACGTCTAATTAATTGTTTACAATAAATTCGTCGGTGAAAATAATTCAAAAAAAATTTAAAAAAAATCGAAAGATCTGATATTTCCTTGCATGAAGTAAACAAAGATTTAAAGGAAAGAATAGAAAATAATTGATTTCCAATAAATGTTAAAGAAATTATTATAATATTTTGATTGAAAATGAAAGCGTTTAAAAATATTTATAAGCCTCTTGACAATTTGTATCAAGAATTTATAGAAATGTACATTCCCGAAAGTAAGTACAATGAATTTATTAACTGCTATGGTTTTTTGTTAATTTATGTACTACTTATTTTAAAATCAGAGTGATTTTTTATGTTTTTGTTAAGTTTGTTTGCTATTGCGAATTAAAATAAATGTTATTTCATTGAACAGGGATTGACCGGCCCGAGACCTCTTGCATC
This sequence comes from Hydrotaea diabolus, assembly GCA_963513945.1. NCBI lineage: Eukaryota > Metazoa > Arthropoda > Insecta > Diptera > Muscidae > Hydrotaea > Hydrotaea diabolus. The sequence goes on along the minus strand of OY740717.1, from coordinate 95,017,447 downwards.
TATATTTGAAAAGATGACAATATTTGTTTACAAAATGGCAAAGTGACACTGACTTTTGTGGCTGCACACTGCTTTTATCGCGATTTCAGGTTATTGTTTTATTTTATGGTATAGTCGATATTTTAAAATCAATTTATTAAAAAAAGTCTTCTTTTTAGGAGTAAATGTCCTCCTTTTTTAGAGGTTCACGTCCTATTTTTCTCAAATAGAAATGGCAACTCTAAACTAGTCCAAACGTTATCATCATGCTAAATTTTTCAAATTTAATCAAACAAGTTGTCAAATTTAATATACCATCTACCCTTCGGCGGAGGATATAATAATGCAAATAAAGTCTATATCAACAAAATATGTATCTTTTATTCTTCATTATAACTCATCACTTGCCTCAATATAAAATTAAAGCACAATTCACATAATTATATTCACTCTGTCATATAGGGAAGGCAATATTTTTTTACAAAATGGCAAAGTGACATTGATTTTTGTGGCTGCACACTGCTTTTATCGCGATTTCGGGTTATTATTTTATTTTATGGTATAGTCGATATTTTACAATGTTAGATCGTCTTAGAATTTTGTTACAGGTCAACATTTTGTGGTCTTGCAAAAAAGTTGTCAAATTTAATATACCATCCTCCCTTCGGCGGAGGATATAATAGTGCAAATAAAGTCTATATCAACAAAATATGTACCTTTTTTTCTTCATTATAACTCTTCACTTGCCTCACCATTAAATTAAAGCACAAATCACATAATCACTCTGTCGCCGTTATATACAGCCGCATTCATTTATAACTTTTAGTCGAATTAGTTTACAATATTGTTTGATACCTAATTAAATTCAATTTACTTTAACTAATACATTAAATAAAACCAAATAAATACAACAACATTTGTATTGCACTGTGAACAAAATTAAAAGATTAAAAGCTGTCTGTCGTTCGTCCTACAAAAACAAATAAAATAACAAAAATTTGAAGAAACCAAACCATAAAACAAAACGAAATTCTAACAAGAACCATACAAATATGTAATTAATGCTCAAAACTGTTGCGGATGAAAATCCAGTAGCGAACGAGGCCACGACCAACACCAAAAACGGCTATGATAAGCAACTGCAACAGACAATGGTATAAGTAAGGTTGTTTACGCCTACCACTGGAAGAATCTTACCTGGTGACTGAAATATGAACTGTGCACAGACAGGGTACCGGTCTAATACACAGTGGGCAACACAGGAGACTTCATGCTTTTGTGCCCACGACTATGCGTCGTCTATTGGCAGACTTGCAGGCTTTCTTTCCGCTACAGACGTTGGATGATTTTCTCGCGTGTCGTGCTGTAAAGAAAAAGAAGGGAAAAGTATTTAATATTAATAAATATATAGAGGTTGTTCTCCTGTGTTTACTTCTTGTCTGACAGTTGGATCAGATGTGTAGTAAGTGCTGCCTAATTCAGAAAGGTCGATAACGAGGTTAATTTTTGCTTTGTTGTTGCCAGATCGCATTGCAACAACAAGACACCGAACCCGTATTTCATTCATAATCGGCGAACAAAAGGATAGATGTCTGTCAGGGATAAAAGATGTCTGACGATGCTCATTTTGGGAGGGAAAACAACTAAATAAGTTGATAGAAAATCAGATGCGGTCAGTTGCTTAATAGAGTTTCGGCGGTGCGGTTCATGAAGTGACTAGTAAAAAAATCAAGTAAGAAGTGTTAAAAAAATAAAGCCAAGGAAAATAGGCAATAATTTCAAAGGGTTTATCACATTCAAGTGATTTAGTTTGTGAAGAGGCGGAGATAATATTCAGGATTTTAAATCTTCTGCTTGCTGTCCTGTAAACCCGTAACTTTTAAATTGTATTGTCCTGTAAACCCGTAACTTTTAAATTGTATTCCACAAGTAAGTCGGCCGAATTTGAGCGAGTAATCATTAAATAACGAGTGTTTCTCTACAGTAAGCAAGTGCAAACATATTTAAGTGGCTTTAGACGCACTGAGGATTCCGTGTGCTTGCAAGAAAAAGGAAGTCAGCACGTTCTAAGGTAGGACAAAAAAAACGTTTTGCTTAGTTTGCTAGTGAACCGACCGAATCTGAAGAAAGCAAATAATTCATGTGCGAAGACAACTCCCTCTAGCTTTGAGTAGCGCCACCAAAAAAGAAACCCAGCTACCGGCTTGGTTTTCCACCAGCAGTGGTTACGTCGATAGAGGAGTTCCAGTGAGGCATCAAGTGGCACATAGATGTCATCAACGCGGGGCAAAAGATAAACAGTGACTTTCAAGCGATTTTTAGCATCATAATAACCAGATTCCCACAAGTCCGCACAATAGAATCAGCACAGAAAAGTTATAGTTTAAAGAAAAACTATAAGAGATCAATACTAGTCCGGGTAAATTCCATATTCCGTGACATCTACGTTACCTTGAGGAGGAAAGAGTAAAAGAAACCGAAATATAATAACAAAAAAAAAATACCAGAAAAAAAGAGAAAAATTTAGAAATAAGTTATATGTATTATATATATGTTTATATGTAGTCCTTATTTTTATTATAAATTTTAGTTTAACGTATTTCAGCTGAGAGTGTTAAGTTAGTGGAAATTGTGTAGGATTTACAATGTTACCTCTAAAGTAGAGTACCGTCTGGAAGACAGACATATTTCGCCTGTAGATACCCTTACTAAGAGAGCTCTTTTAGGTAGGAAATTCTCAGTAGCGTTAGAAGACTGTGCCGGAAAAGAGGCCATTGAGGGAAAGCTTTGTGAGTCCTTAGTCTTGTAATGTTTTGTGGTCTTTTTAGTGCATAAGTTTTAGTCTCGAAATCGATGTTGTATTAGCGTTATATTAATAGTCCAGTAAATAAACCAAAATAATGATTGTTATGTGAACATGAATAGAATCATGATAGTTTAAGTTTTATGTGATTGGGGGATATAAAGTGGTGAGGTAAGTGGGAGAACGGTGTTGGTCAGAGGGGTCATGATCTAATTAGGAATATGAGTGGAATTAATTCGTGACCAAGGAAGGGAAGGGCGACTGAAGGGACCATCTGCCTTCCAATCAAGAGTGTATTCCATCGCAGTGTTAGAGTAAAGGTTTTGAATATGTTAAAGTTATTTATTGTCACAATACCCAGGGCCTGAACGAGGGATGAAGCCCATCCTGAGGACAAGCTGAGCTAGTCGTTGTCGATCGTTCAATTGCCGCAAAGGTGTTCGTAACAGTATGGCGCCCAAACGAAAGCATACGATATCACAGATGTCGTAAGAAATCAATGCTGTGTAGGAGACCGAACACAGAGCAATAGCCCATTAGATTAAATAGACCAGGATTAATTGCAGAGTGTGGGAAAGAGAAATCATACCTCTTAACCAGTCTGAAATAGTTCAGAAGTTGATGTAAAAGAAATTGATTTCAATCCAGATTCTGAGGTAGAAAGATCAAAACTTATTAGGATATAGTGACATATAAAATTTGATAATAGATTTATATTAGCACGTATAACTAATGATGTCTTTTAAAATTTTGCTAAATGTTAGTTTCTGATAGAAGACAAAATACAATCTTGGTTCAAAAAAAAAAACATTCGATAGCCAGTCTGAGAGTTTCTGTAGCAGATGTTGCGTATCGAAAGCTTTTGAAACCATTCATGTTGTGTTGTGTACATGACAAAGTTTTGTATTTGGTCGTTAGATGAGATCTTTTGTTTTTTTTTTTTGATTATCATTTGCTGTATGGATACACTCATGGTTTGCTTCCTATAAAGGAAGAGTCAATTATTAAATACCGCACCAACTATGACTCCCATTAATATTCCCCAATACTTGTGTGAAATATAAAAATAAACAATAATACTTAATATAGATATATACGGTTTAGATTTAATACAAACAAAACATTAAAGAGAAGTTAAAATATAAAAAAATAGTAAGGCACTAAGCTATTAAATAAAATATTCAGTAGTTGGCATTGTTCGGAATTGTGTGGTATCAGGAATCAGGTAGTAAAAACGCATAGGTCTGTTGTTGTGAGATCCTCTAGGAGTGTGACGGAGTCAAGGGATGAGTATAGTCACACGATCAGTATCTAAGAATAGAAAAAGAGGAAGACCAGAAAATTTCGATATCAACACCACTGAAACGATTTCAAACAAATTAAGAAAAACTAACCTGAATACAGAAATGGAAGGAAACCAAATCATTGACATTTCCCAAACCATAATGAATCGTTCGGAAGGGCAGGGTCCGATAAATAATCAGCAAAATGTGGGCAATGCGTCGTCAATAAACACAGGGCAGCAACATCCTAGCCCAAGGATCAGAGAAATACCTGTCGGTAAAAGAGATTATAAATAATGAAATAAAAGATGTCAGAAAAAGTATTAGTGATCTAATGACAGATTTTCGGCAGTTGACACAGTTAACGGTTCAAAGTCGATGTGACAGAAATGACCAGCCATCTCTCGCAGCTAGTTGAGTGATAGTCTCGGGGAAAGTGGACAGAGGCAAGTTTCAGAACAGGTCCAGGTTCCACATAGCAGCCAGGTTGTTGGAAATTACACTAACTTCAGAGTTCCAGTACCGGCTAACACATATACTGAACCGTTAAAAATCAGAATTGATAAATGGGGATTGATATTCGACGGCAACTCTAAAAATATGTCTGTTGAAGATTTTTTGTCCCGCCTAAATCATTTGCAGCAACAGTATCATATTCCATGGGATGAGATAAAAAGAGATTTCCACTTGATAGTCACCGGTCCGGCTAGGGAATGGTATTGGTGGTACGAGCAGACTCATGGAGTTTCAAGTTGGTCAGGGCTAGAACATGCTATGCGAAACCAATATCAGACCACCAGGTCAAATTTTGAGATAATGCGAGACCTGGTTGAACGGAAACAGAGGCCCGGCGAGACGGTTGATACATTTTTCCATGTAATGAGCAGACTGCGAACGCGATTATTGCAGCCAATATCTGAATTTGATATGATAAAGATATAAAAGTCAAACGTAAAAGAAAGCATAAAGCGAAATGTTTACCAAATGCAGGTGTCATCCGTAGAGCAATTGCGAGGCGAATGCAACGAGGCCGAAAGAAACTTTCCAAGACGGGAAATGCGCATGGGCCAGTCTAGCCAACAACCACATAGACAGGTAATCGAAATCTGTGCTTCTGGATCGGAATATTCGCCAGTGTCAGAGGATCATAACCATGAGCCAGAAGAACTCGCGGCTATACGTTACAATTCCAGTATAAACCGATCTCCATTAATACGCTGGAATTGTAGGCAACCAGGGCATGTGTTTATGGACTGTCCCTCTGAGGAAAGAACACGATTTTGTTATCGCTGCGGTAAACTGAATACGATAACGCCCAAATGTCCTGTGTGTGTATCGGGAAACAGGAACAGGGGCGTGGATCCATGGGGGGATCCATGTCCATCAGAGAACCCTGCGTCGCCAAAAAACTAGCAAGTCCAGTACCACGCAAAAAGACAGCTGAAAAAAATATCGGAGACTTAATCAAGAAAATTAATAGTTTTAATTACAACCCAGAACTTCGTCATTACTTACCATTAAAGAAAAGACAAGAAGTATATGAGCAAATAAAGTCACGTATATTCAGTGTTCCATCGAAAAGAATCTCACCTTCCAACAGAATATTGAAGGTTCGCCAAAAATTCGCGGCTCGGAGGTAGATGAAGAAATGCGTAGTAGATTCTTTAGTCCGAGCTTGTGAAAGAAAAGAGGACCCAAGAGTATTTGCTGATGTGAAGATAGATGGGCATCTCATTAGAGGTCTGCTCGATACTGGAGCATCAGTGAGTATTTTAGGAAAAGGCAGCCGAGAGTTTCTTGAAGAAGTGGAGAGAGATGTTGAAACATTGTTCACGAATGTACAAACAGCAGGGGGCCAGGCACATCGAGTATTAGGACGAGTAAAACTGCCTGAAAAATATAAAGAAAAAACAGAAGACATTATTTTTTATGTTTGTCCCGATCTGCAACAAAGATTATATTTGGGAATCGACTTCTGGAAGCTATTTAACTTAGCGCCGGAAATCGTAAGAGCCGACGAAATTGATATAGAAAAAATCCAACAAAAATTTGGCAGTGTGAAAGCAGATAGCAATTTGCGACCGCACGATCTAACTGCTGAACAGCGGAATGAACTGGACGCAGTAATAAAACAATTTAGCTCGTTTGAAGAAAATGGTCTTGGTCACACGCAATTGGAGAAACATACGATTAAACTTGTGGAAGGAGCCTTACCAGTGCAGGATCGATTTTATCCCCCCATATCTCCAGCGGTGGAAGCCATTACTTATGCCGAAATAGACAATATGATTAAACTCAAAGTTATCGAAGAAAGTGAAAGTCCGTGGTCTAATAGAACGACAATAGTCAAAAAGCCCGGAAAGAATCGATACTGCCTAGATGCGCGCAAATTAAATAGCTTAACTATTAAAGACGCCTATCCACTGCAAAACATTGATGGAATATTGAGCAGAATCGATGAAAATACGCCTTCTGGCAAATTGAGCTAGACGAAAAGAGCAAGCAATACATGGCTTTTACTGTGCCTGGTCGACCGTTGCACCAGTTTAGAGTTATGCCGTTTGGACTATGCAACGCGGCTCAGCGTCTCTGTAGATTGATGGACAAATTCATTCCCTAAAGTCTCAAAGACAACGTCTTTATATATTTGGATGATTTACTAGTAATATCGAGCGATTTCTCAGAGCACTTGCGATTATTGAAGGAAGTGGCCAAATGTCTAAAGGAGGCAAATCTAACTATAGGCCTAGGAAAGTCCCATTTCTGCTTCAGGGAAATAAAATATTTAGGGTTCATTATAGGTGATGGTGTATTAAAAACCGACCCGGATAAAGTCATAGCCATCAAAAATATTAAAATTCCGAAAAACGTACGAGAAGTTCGAAGTTTCTTAGGTACCGCCGGATGGTATTGGCGTTTCATCAAAGATTTCGCCGGTATTTCCGCCCCTCTTACCGACACCCATAAAAAGGCTAAGCAGTTTAAAATGACTTCCGAAGCCATTCAATCGTTTAATACCCCTTAAAAAGTCGTTGACGTCAGCACATGTTCTTCGTCACGCTGATTTCACAAATCGATTTTTTATTCAACGCGATGCTTCCGATTATGGCATTGGTGCCGTATTGTACCAATTGAATGATAAAGGCGAGGAACATCCAATAGCTTTTTACTCGCAGAAATTGAATGCCGCTCAAAAGAACTACAGTGTGACGGAGAAAGAGTGTTTGGCAGCAGTGATGGCTGTGAAAGAGTTTCGAGCATACGTGGAAATGATGCCGTTCACTGTCATCACTGATCACGCAAGCTTAAGGTGGTTAATAACACTTAAAGACCTAAGTGGTCGGTTAGCGCGTTGGTCCCTACAGCTCCAAGCTTATGACTTTGAAATCGAGCATAGAAAACGTTCCGAAAATGTTGTAGCCGACATGTTGTCGAGAGCTCCGATAGAAGTAGAAGAAATATTTAAGAAAGATTTGCTAGATTTTGAAACTACAGAGTTTGAAAGCGAAGAATACTTAGATTTAATTAAAAATATTGAGGAAAATGCCGACAAGCTACCGAATCTCAAAGTTGAAAATGGTCTAATCTATAAAAAAGTAGAATTTGATAGAGGCTTAGAGGAAGTACCATGGAAATTGTGCGTTTCAGGAAGCATTGCAACAGAAATCATAAATAGGGCTCATTCGGCACTGACATCAGCACAAACGTGTAAGGAGAGCAATCCTGCCAACTCCAATTTGATGCCGTCTATTGGTCAGAAAGTGGTTACTGAAAGACCCTTCCAAAAGTTATACATAGATTTTTTGGGAAAGTATCCCCGTTCAAAAAGCGGAAATTGCTACATCTTTATCGTAGTGGATCACTTCTCCAAGTTCACCTTTTTGAAAGCTATGAAAGACGCCACTACCACAAACGTCATTAAATTTCTAGCGACGGAAATTTTTCATAAGTTCGGTGTTCCAGAGGTGATCCATAGCGATAACGGTGCGCAATTTATCGCAAAAGCCTTCCATGACATGGTAAAATCGAACATATAAAGACAGAAGTATACTCACCTCAATCCAACGCCTCAGAGCGGGTTAACCAATCAGTTCTGGCGGCAATACGCTCATATTTAAAGGATGACCATCGTGAGTGGGACTTATATCTATCCGAAATCGAATGCGCCATTCGCACATCCGTACACTCAGCCACCGGGGTAACGCCATTTTCGCCCTATTCGGCTACCACATGTCTTCGGCGGGATCTGATTACAAATTAGCCCGAAAACCGATGTCGCTGTCCGATCATGAGGTAAAATCTATGGAAAGACAAATTGGAATCAATAAGACAGAAAATTAAACAAAATTTGCATGATGCTCATGAGAAAAGTGCTTCTGGATATGACAGAAGGGCCAGAGTTGTACGATTTTCACCTGGACAGGAAGTGTATAGAAGAAATATGATTGTCAGCAAATTTAGCCAAAATAGAAATGCGAAATTTTGCAAAAAATTCCTAAAATGTCGGCTTGTAAGGCCTGTTGGTAACAACATGTATGAGTTGGAGTCACTTCAGGGAAAGACTTTAGGAATATATCACATGAAAGATATAAAAATTTAGAAAACAAATTACAATCACTTTTTGATGTTATCAAATATGTGTGGAAATGAATGTCTCGTGTAAACGTCCACTGATTGAGCCAACTAGTGCTTGTCTTAAACTCATCTTTTTTTTTAAAATCTCTGTGAAAACTCCATGGCCTTAGCCTTTAATATTCTTGCAGATATTGGCAAATTGTGAACTATTGTTGCTGTAAAACATTCGAGTACCACTTTGTTAATGTTCTCGTGTGTTGGTTGTTTTTTACTTTCCTTATAAGAAGCACCAGATTCAACAACGATAATAATAACCTGCTTATCGATTAAAAAAAATTCTGGGAACTGAAATGGCCGAAACACTATATTTCTGAGCCACGTCTGTTTTTTGATCCATTTTCCACCTTATGTATTGTCTTGAATAACAAACATTCTAGAACACGGTTCATAGCATCGAAACTCTTGTTTTTATATGAATGTTGTTCGCAACATACAAGACACAAATGAAACATAAATCGATGGAGGCAGTTCATGACTTTCTCGAGCTATAATATCCCTATGAAACACATAAACGACCAACCTAAATGATGCTCAAGCTCAAAGCAAACTTTTCCCCACTACTTTCTACATATTTTTTTTTGCAAATTCTGCAATTATACTTACCGTATATTGCTAGATTCCAAATTTCCGTGTTGAATTAACCACTCCATAAGACACCAAAATAGAGCCAAATGCCCGGCTATTAAGGGTGTGGGAGTTCCCCATGTTATAAACTAGGTGGCAATTGAACTGTGGAAATCCGCACACCGTGACAGGCATCGGCAATCTCGCCAGCCCCGGAGTTTTGTTGCGGATGAAAATACAGTAGCGAACGAGGCAACGACCAACACCAAAAACGGCAGCAACGGCTATGATGAGCAACTGCAACAGACAATGGTATAAGTAAGGTTGTTGTCGCCTACCACTGGAAGAATCTTACCTGGTGACTGAAATATGAACTGTGCACAGACGGTACCGGTCTAATACACAGTAGGTAACATAGGAGACTTCATGCTTTTGTGCCCACGACTATGCGTCGTCTATTGGCGGACTTGCAGGCTTTCTTTCCGCTACAGACGTTGGATGATTTCCTCGCGTGTCGTGCTGTAAAGAAAAAGAAGGGAAACGTATTAAATATTAATAAATATTTACCAGAATACTGCTGCATGTGAGGCTGTACTCCTGTGTTTACTTCTTGACTGACAGTTGGATCAGATGTGTAGTAAGTGCTGCCTAATTCAGAAAGGTCGATAACGAGGTTCATTTTTGCTTTGTTGTTGCCAGATCGCATTGCAACAACAACACACCGAGCCCGTATTTCATTCATAATCGGCGAGCATGGAAGAAAGAGGAAAAATATATAAATTCATATTAAAATTAAAAAGACAAGAAAAGTCTGGAAAACCCACGTAGCAAGAACAAAAGGAAAGATGTCTGTCAGGGAAAAAAGATGTCTGACGATGCTCATTTTGGGAGGGAAAACAACTAAATAAGTTGATAGAAAATCAGATGCGGTCAGTTGCTTAATAGAGTTTCGGCGGTGCGGTTCATGAAGTGACTAGTGAAAAAAATCAAGTAAGAAGTGTTAAAAAAATAAAGCCAAGGAAAATAGGCAATAATTTCAAAGGGTTTATCTCATTCTAGTGATTTAGTTTGTGAAGAGGCGGAGATTATATTAATTTTTTTTAATCTTCTGCTTGCTGTCCTGTAACCCGTAACTTTTATACTGTATTCCACAAGTAAGTCGGCCGAATTTGAGCGAGTAATCATTAAATAACGAGTGTTTCTCTACAGTAAGGAAGTGCAAACATATTTAAGTGGCTTTAGACGCACAGAGGATTCCGTGTGCTTGCAAGAAAAAGGAAGTCAGCACGTTTTAAGGTAGGACAAAAAAAAACGATTTGCTTAGTTTGCTAGTGAACCGAATCTGAAGAAAGAAAATAATTCGTGTGCGAAGACAACTCCCTCTACCTTTGAGTAGCGCCACCAAAAAAGAAACCCAGCTACCGGCTTGGTTTTCCGCCAGCAGTGGTTACGTCGATAGAGGAGTTCCAGTGAGGCATCAAGTGGCACATATATGTCATCAACGCGGGGTAAAAGATAAACAGTGACTTTTAAGCTATTTTTAGCATCATAATAACCTGATTCCCACAAGTCCGCACAATAGAATCAGCACAGAAAAGTTATAATTTAAAGAAAAACTATAAGAGATAAATACTAGTCCGGGTAAATTCCATATTCCGTGACATCTACATTACCTTGAGGAGGAAAAAGTAAAAGAAACCGAAATATAATTACAAAAAAAAAATACCAGAAAAAAGAGAAAAATTTAAAAATAAGTTATATGTATTATCTGTAGGTTTATATGTAGTCCTTATTTTTATTATAAGTTTTAGTTTAACGCATTTCAGCTGAGAGTGTTAAGTTAGTAGAAATTGTGTAGGATTTACAATGTTACCTCTAAAGTAGAGTACCGTCTGGAAGACAGACATATTTCGCCTGTAGATACCCTTACTAAGAGAGCTCTTTTAGGTAGGAAATTCTCAGTAGCGTTAGAAGACTGTGCCGGAAAAGAGGCCATTGAGGGAAAGCTTTGTGAGTCCTTAGTCTTGTAATGTTTTGTGGTCTTTTTAGTGCATAAGTTTTAGTCTCGAAATCGATGTTGTATTAGCGTTATATTAATAGTCCAGTAAATAAACCAAAATAATGATTGTTATGTGAACATGAATAGAATCATAATAGTTTAAGTTTTATGTGATTGGGGGATATAAAGTGGTGAGGTAAGTGGGAGAACGGTGTTGGTCAGAGGGGTCATGATCTAATTAGGAATATGAGTGGAATTAATTCGTGACCAAGGAAGGGAAGGGCGACTGAAGGGACCATCTGCCTTCCAATCAAGAGTGTATTCCATCGCAGTGTTAGAGTAAAGGTTTTGAATATGTTAAAGTTATTTATTGTCACAATACCCAGGGCCTGGACGAGGGATGAAGCCCAAGCTGAGCTAGTCGTTGTCGATCGTTCAATTGCCGCAAAGGTGTTCGTAACAAAACAACAATAAGAATAAAATATAACATACAAAAAATCGCATTGAGAGAACACGTTAATTTCTCCTCCCCCTCACCATTCTTTATCACTACTGATTTGTGTAAGTGCAGTTTTTTTTTATATTAGCTCTATTTGAATTATTGAATCTGCTCCAATGGAGCCTAACAATAAGTATACGAATCTTAAGTATAATTCAATAATGAATCCTAGTATGGATTTCTTGTAATGTGGATCTCTGCTAATTGGCAGGAATTTTAATTAATTTGGTCAAAATAGTATATAACTGGTATGGATCACATGTCTGAGAATTTTAAACCTGGTTTGGCTTAAACCTCGTGATAAAGGTCCAGAGGACCCTTACAGTCATTTACAGAGTGTTCGCGATATTATGTAGAGTGAAGAACTCTAGTTATGTATATATAACGGATAACTCTAGAATAGCAGAGTGGACGACGTAATTTGGGTTTTGTAGGTTTTTCGCGTTGACTGTTTTAAGGATCACGTATGAGAGCATCTAAGCCACGTGACGTAGAATAAAGGATTTTACACAGTCTTTTTTGAGTGTTCGTCCGCGATTGATATTGACTGTTTTAAAGATCACGTATAAGAGCGTTTAAGCCACGTGACGTAGAAAAAAGGATTCTACACAGTCTTTCGGGCGCGTGTGTTCGCGATTACTGTTACGGATGAAGATTAGAAAACACGGCGTTCGTTTCTCCGAAGTCTTAAAGAGCTGGGACTGCACAATAATTGTCTAGCAAGTATGTTATCATGACGTTCGAGCTTCTCTTTGTGCTTTATATTGATTTTTTGAATTGCCTCTTTAACGAGAGGTATTTTCAAGTCTCGGTGGATATTTTCATTCCTCATATACCAAGGGGCACCGGTAATAAGCCGCAATGTCTTCGATTGGACTCTTTGGATTTTGTCGAGATTGCTCGAGCTTGCTTTGCCCCATAGCTGGGCACCGTATAACCAGATAGGTTTGATAGCACTGTTGTATAGCAGGACCTTATATTCAAGGCTTAGTTTTGAGTTCGCGTTTAGGAGCCAGTGAAGTTGGTGGACCTTAAGTTTCAGTTGAGTTTTCTTGGCTTCGATATGACTTCTCCGGGTAAGTCGGCGATCCAGGTGGATTCCAAGGTATGAAACATGATCAGATTGAAAAAAAGGGATATTGTTTAATTTCAATGTCGGACAAGTGCTAAAATTCAGTGTGAAAGTTACCTGTGTGCATTTAGCCTCATTGACTTTTATTCTCCAGTCAGAGAGCCAAGATTCTACTCGTCTGAGATGTACACCTAGATTCATAGATGCAATATCCTGCTTTTTATGTGTGGCCATTATAGCGGTATCATCGGCAAAAGTGGATGTTAGCACGTTTGGGCTGGTAGGAATATCTGCGGTAAACAGAATGTAAAGGATAGGCCCCATGACGCTTCCCTGGGGAACACCTGCTAGTATCTCGCGGTCATCGGTGACGTGTTGTCCACATTTGACTCTGAATCTGCGGTTTTCTAAGTAAGACTCAAGAATTCGATGGGTATTTGCCGGTAATTATTTGCAAATTTTGTAGGTCAAGCCAAAGTGCCAGACTTTGTCAAATGCTTGAGCAACATCCAGGAATACTGCGCAGCAATATTCTCGCCGTTCAAATGATTTTTCAATTGCTTGGGTCAGACGGTTTACTTGTTCGATAGTGCTGTGACCTTCGCGAAAACCAAACTGATGGTCTGGTATTATGTTATTTGACACGAGAAACGGTTTTATTTTCGATAAAAGAACTTTTTCAAATAGTTTGGATAAGCAGGGAAGCAAACTGATCGGCATGTACGAGGAAGGTATTGATTTGTCCTTTCCTGGCTTTAAAATCATTTGAATCAGAGAAATTTTCCACACTTTAGGAAAGTAACCATGTCTCAAAATAGAGTTAAATAATTTTGCCAGGAACTTCACAGCAATATAGGGAAGTTCCAAGATCATTTTAGGCGTGATAAGATCATATCCAGGTGCTTTACCTGGATTCACGGTTTCTTTAATGACATTCAGAACTTCATTTGCGTTAGTAAACAATGGAATTACGGCAGGCATTTTATCAACAGGTGGAAGGATGTCGCTACTTGCAGGATTTGGGCGAAATACCTGTGACAGATGGTTTGCAAAAACATTGGCCTTTTCCTCTTCTGATATTGCCCACTTGCCATTTGCGTCGCGTATTGGAAATTGCGTTTCGGTGGGCATACTAGTATTTCTTAATGTTTTCCATAATGAGAATTTGGTTAAAGCAGTCGGAGTTAAACTTGCAATGAAACTAGCCTGCTGTCTACTGTCTTCTTTTCTAAGAGCGCTTTGCAACCTTTTAGTAGCTTAAGTCAGTCTTAGTCGTGCCGCTGGTGACCTATTTCGCTGCCATTCGCGACGGAACCTCCTTTTTTCACTTACAAGGTGCTCTATTTCCCGGTTAGTGTAAGTATTCAAACTATTTGTCGCTTTTATTTGTCTGTGTGTAGCGTGAATGGCCGCCTGTTCCAGTATTACGTTCAAGTTGGATACGTTGTTATCGATCTCATCCGCGTTAGAAATTAGATGATTCGAATCTAAATGACTACTAATGTACTTCCTGTATTTTAACCAGTTAGTTGTGTATGAAGTAAGCCTTAGTGGGTCATCTACAAGTACTGTCTTCCCGTGAAGAAGAAATATAACTGGCGAGTGGTCTGACGATACGTCAGTACAGGTACTAGCAGATAAGTTAGATTTACTAACTCCTCTTATTATACCGAAGTCTATCAAGTCAGGCTTTTTGTTAATATCAGAAGGCCAATATGTAAGTTGACTGGGAGATATAAAGTCCAATTTATTTTGACGTCGCATTAGACATTTATACAGCTGGTTTCCCCTAGGGTTTGCTAAACGGGATCCCCAGTGCGTATGTTTGGCATTGTAGTCACCAGCAGCAATAAAGTTGTGTCCGAGACCATTGAAGAAGTTCATAAGTATATCTTCTGATATCGCGAACCGCGGGGGGAAATATATTGCTGAAATGGTAAGAAAACTACCTTGAATCTGGATACGAATTGTTGCCGCTGAAGGTAGTTTTGTGAGACTCCTTCAGCGACTTCATGTTTCATTCGTTTACGTATTAGGATACCAGTGCCCCCATGAGCCATACCGTCGGGGTGGTGAGTACCGTAAAATCTAAAATTATGTATCTGAAAATTGTATTTGTCTGTGAGATGAGTTTCTGATAGTAGCATTATATCAATATTCTGCCGATCTAGGTACTCGGTCAGTTCGTGTCTATGTTGGTTCACACCGTTTGCGTTCCATGTACATATCTTAAGAGGGCCTATTTTTTGGTAAGTAGAGTTTGAATTAACTGATTCTGGTTTCGCATGAATTCTTGCATCATTGATTGCATAGTTGACATGAACATGTTTATACTCTGTACCAGTTGTTGAATCATTGATTCAGAGTTACCATGTTGTTGCACTGGGGCATTAGGTGTATGCGCCCTTAGAACATTCGCGTATGTTATACCGTTTGTAATACCGTTTCCGTTGCTAGAGTAAACTGGAGTCTGTTGGATGTCGATTATAGGATTTGTCGCGTTTCGGTTAGAAATGAGTTTACGCTTCTCTTCTAGTTTATGCTTAAGTTCTTTGTAAACCCTACAACCTCTGTAATTTGCGGTATGTTGTTCCCCGCAATTACTGCACTTTTTCTGTTCCTGCGTTTTAACTTGGCAGACGGACGATTGGTGTAGATCACCACATACAACACAAACGGTTGGCAAAGTGCAGTATGATTTTGTGTGTCCATACTCTTGACAATTTTGGCATTGAACGGGACCATTTCTTTTGTGCGGCCTTGGAGTTGCGGCATTTGCCGAGGAAGAAGATTGAGGTTCTTCTTCGCTCAGCAATGCAAACTGGTTCTTACCCGTGACGGACGTTGTTGGTTCTTCACCGTTCACAGTTTTGCAACTTTTTTTTGTTAGAGTTGCCTTTGGCTGGGCTGGATTTACGCTTTATAGTAATGTAGCGATCCATGCCTGTCTGTACCGCCTTTAATGGTTTGTCGTTGTTTTCGTGTGTTCGCTGTGTTTCCACCTTCTTTGTTATTACTGTTGTTGCTAGCACTGCCTGGTGAGAGAGTTTGTCTTAGTGGCGCTACCTCTCTCATTCCATTGTTTACATCTGCATTTATCGCGAAGTATGCATTCCGCGAACTTACACTGCAGAAAGAGTGTCTGCGTTGTTCCAACTCTTGAGTAAGACGATGGCTCATCAAGCTGTGGGTTTGTTTAGCTGTGTGTGTGCCTTTTTTAATTTTGGTTGTTTTGTTACACTTATTCTTACACAACTGGGTTTGTTGTTCAACTTAAAATTTTATTTTGCCAAAAAACTGTTTGAATTCCTTACAAGTTAATACTTATAATGAATTCAAACAATTTTAGATAATTATTTTCCCGACAATTGAGTTTATTTTTGCACTTTCCCTGCTTATTTTATTTTATTAGAATTAATTTCCGAGAGGAGTTCTTTTAACGACCGTTCTCTTCGAGCGCGGAGAGCCTAGCACCTAAGTGCCTAAGTGCAGTTGACTCTTTACTTTTTTTCGTTGTCCGATGCTCAAAGCTTAACACTAAGCATTGAAGGGATCAGCAGCGGCAAATGGGTAGGACTGTTTACTGCACTTGCACACTGACATTTGCTTTTGCTTTCTGGTTGGCGTAATGGTAAAGGAATTGAACAGGATTTTTACGTCCCTGGGTACCAGACCCTATAACGGCTTTGACGCCCTTTCCGATTCAATAACGAAAGTTTTGGAGTGTGAAATCGTCGTTTCTGAAGATTTTAATGTTCACAATTCCGTCTGGCCTTCGCATTCGAGCCAAACAACTCCGGAGGGTCGTCGCGCAAAATGACTTGACGCAACAAGTGAATGAACCGACACATATTCCGTGTGTCGAAGGAAACCATCACAATATTCCTGACCTTTACTTAACTTCGCACCCTGAAAAGTACGAAGTTAAAGTCCTTGTACCTCTTGGCAGCTCTGATCATTGCATTATTTGAGCATCCTTTTTGTATTCCGCTCTTCGTGTCGCTTCGATACCAGCCTCAAAGCGGACAGTTTTTATCTACGAAAAGGCACGTTGGGCTGAGCTCCACCATTTTTTCCAGCATTTTAATTGGAAACTTTGCTTTCTTGACTACGACGTGAAATGGTCCAAAATATGATTTTATTTGGAGTGAAGACATTTATTCAAAATAAAGGTATGTCAGTTAAACCAGCCATAAACAGTTGGTTTAACCAGGCATGCTGTCAGATCTAAAGAGGAGACGTTCAGAAATTGGCGTCTCAACAAAAACGCCAATACTGAACTGCTTCGGAAACAGGCAAGAACTTCGTGTGCCAGAGTGCTTAGGCGTGAAAAATATTTTTTTACAACCAACGTCTACGTACAAAGGTTCTTCCTTCCCCCAGGAGAAGTAAGAGCTTTTGGTCGTTTGTAAGAAGATTAAAGGATAGTTCATCATCTATCCCAACAGTTGTTCAAGACGATTTACAGTCCCTGTTGATAAAGCTAACCTGTTAGCTGAAATGTTTGCAGGTAATTCTTCCTTGCAGGAAATCAATCAACCACTCCCCGTGATCGAAAACGTATCTAGTTCCTTGCCTTAGATACTTTTTTCGAACACGTGCGGTTAAAAGTGATCTTTCGAACCTTGACGTAAATAAGTCTCCGGGCCCGGATGGTATTTCGGCACTTGTCATATGTAAGTGCTCTTCGACGCTAGCCCGTCCATTTTCAACCTTGCTTATCGTGCGGGAGTCTTCCAGCGTATTGGAAGGTTCCGAACGGCCAGCCAATCCCTAAAAAGATGAAGCCAATAATCCTGCGAATTATCGACCAATCGCGATTTGCTCTGCGCTCTCCAAGGTAATGGAGAGCATGGTTAACCACCATCTTGTGAGGTACCTGGAGTCCAACGACTTGGTTAGTGATCGACTGTATGGCTTCCGTAGAAATCGATCTTCGGGAGACCTGATGGCTTTACTGTTGGGAAGCTGGAGTCAGTCAAGCCACCAGTTTGGTGAGAGTAAGGTTGTGGCTCTGGATAACTCCGAGGCCTTTGATAGAGTCTGGCACGGTGTACCATTATCAAAGCTGATCGTATTTGGTGTCGGAAATACTTTTGCTCGTTTTATATCGAGCTTTCTTAGAGATCGCACTGTAAGAGTTGTTGTAGATGGGTTCTCATCCAACCAACATAGGCTTACCGCAGGTGTACCCCAAGGCTCTGTCATTTCTCCCTCTTTATTTATTATTTTCATTGATGATCTTTTCGGTCAGACCGTGAATCGAATCTACTCGTTTGCGAATTACAGCAACCTCTGTCATTCTTATACATTCCACTATCGGCCACGTATTCAAGATATTGAAGACAGAAGGCGTTCTATGGATGAGACACATGGCCGGGATTTACAGGCTATTTCCGACTGGGGTCGAATGAATAGAGTGGATTTTAATGCGTGGACGCAGTGCTGCTTGTTAACTCACAAGCGATTCACTGACCCATCAGGGTCGTCATTATCTATCGATGGTATAGATGTTGAACAATCAGATGCTCCTTCTGGGCAAGAAGATACAATGTGACGATCATTGGGCGAGACATATATTCCAAGTGTCGAAAGAAGCACTCAAGTGTATAGGCATTCTAAAGCGGTGTAAGAAATATTTCACTCCTTCTGATCTTTTCAACATCAATACGATATATATCAGGCCTAAGATGGAATACAACTCCCATATATGGGCAGGTGCTCCAAAATTATCCTTGGAGCTACTTGACCGTGTTCAAAGGAGAGCGATGGTGCTGATAGGAGATAGAAGGGTATCCAACACTATTCTTTCCCTTGAACATCGTCGGAATATGGGATGTGTTCTACCGTAACTTTCGCAGTGTGTGCTCCGTTGACTTATTCCTGACGTTAGGATGTTCTCCAGGAATACGCGACTTTCCAGGAACTCACATTACAGATCGAATTCGTTTTTTGCCCGTACTGTCTGTATGTGGAATCAACTTCCGGCAAATGTATTTCCAATTACGACAACCGGATATTCAAGACAAATGTCAATAAACATTACTCCCCCTTTCCCTCCTCTGATCCCTTACTTTCCACCCATGAACGCAATGCACTGCACAATAGGGGACATCCCCTGAGTGTTGGTAAAAAAAACAGATTATATTACATAGCTTACCTTCCGCTCCAGATGACTAGGATGTAGGAACCCCCCTACCGCGTGTTTCGTT
The DNA here is from genome assembly GCA_963513945.1 of Hydrotaea diabolus. Classification (NCBI taxonomy): domain Eukaryota; kingdom Metazoa; phylum Arthropoda; class Insecta; order Diptera; family Muscidae; genus Hydrotaea; species Hydrotaea diabolus. Next base: position 94,998,401 of record OY740717.1, on the reverse strand, counting down.
ACATCATGAAAGTATTTTACTTTAAAAAAACAAAATTTCACCTTTACAATTCTTAATATTTTTTGCACAAAACAATAATATATCTTAGTGCACGATGTTCTAGTATCTATAATAGTTTGTAGGTTTTTATGTTTTAAAAGTTTTATATATTTTGTCTGTCGACTTTCATTAAATTTCTGTTTCAAAAAAAAAGTTAAAAAACACTTGGTATACCTAAAAAAATATTTCTTTCCACGCCAGACCAATGGAGATCAATAACTCCGTGACTTTTCGAATAAAACACAGTTTTTCTGCTTAATACATTAGTTTAACGTTTCTCCAATTTTTGTATCCCTTCCAAGAAATAGGATTCTTCGGGGTAAAATAGGCAGCTGTTCGATCAATTATTTCATTGGAGCTGAATGTCTTTCCACCGAGCCATTTCTTTATTTTTGGAAACCGGACATAGTCACTGGGGGCTAAATTCGGAAAATACGGCGTATGAGGTACTAATTCGTAACCAAATTGATACAACTTTGCCATTTAGACTGCACTCCATCGAACATAAAGTAGTATTGCAAGGTAGTTTCAAAAATTAAAAGTTGGGGTCGCGTTTTTACATTTTCTTTATATATATATATGTATATATATATATATATATATATATATATATATATATATATATATATATATATATATATATATATATATATATATATATATATATATATATATATATATATATATATATATATATATATATATATATATATATATATATATATATATATATATATATATATATTTTTTTTTTTAGAACAAAAAAATTATAAAAATTCAAATTAAGTGTGGAATCTTTATTGGTTATTTACAAGGACATTTTATGGCATATATTTTTTGAATATAATTTTCTTCAAATGTTGGCCGCAACTACGCCTCAGGGTTTCCATTCTGAGGGTCCAATTTTGGATGACTTGTTCGAGCATTTCGACCGGTATGACTTTAATGACACGCGTAATATTGGCTTCCAAAACCTGAATCGTATCTGTTTTGTCAGCCTAGACTTGGGACTTTACTTAACCCCAAAGAAAAATGTCTAAAGGTGTGATATCACTCGATCTAAGCGGCCAACTCACCTGTCCAAAACGTGAAATTAGCTGCTCTTCGAAATGGCCTCTCAATAGATCCATTGTATGAGCAGCTGTATGGCAAGCAGCACCATCCATAGAAGCTGAGGCAACACAGGATTTTTTATTTAACAATTTGAAAAAAATTTATCAAACATATCCACAGCATTTGTGAGAACGGCTGTTGCAAATATTTGAGGACAGAAGATTAAAAATACTTTAGTGATTTACTTAGGTTCCGGGAAGTTTCCATTAAATGATAACGATTTAATGATTCTAGGTTCCCTGAGTTAAAGGAAATAAAAAGAATCTTATTGAACCTGTGAACTCCACAGAGTAAGCCAACTCAGGTGTTCATGTACTTCGGCTCCGAATACTGAGCTTTTGTTGCCAATGTGAGTTTTTTTATGTGTTGATTTTTTTTTTTGTTACACCATCATTTCGTTCCTTTGCATATCTTGTTTAGGGACTTTGAACTTAGATTTGAGGATCCACATACGTATGTATGTACAACACCTTCGCTTTCGAGAGTAAAAGAAATTTGGAGATATCGCTTTTTGTTGCTGTTAGTAGCAAGTAGTAAGTTTGGCCAAAGATGACTCTCTTATCTATGTATTAAAGTTAAAGAAGATGGGGGTACCCGTCTTCTTTAGCTTTAAAACCCAGTACCCCTAACCTGCTAATTTTGTAAAAAAATTGTTGCAAAAAAATGCAAAAAATTGTGTAAAAAATAGTCATTGCCTAAGAAAAAAATATAAAGTAGTATTGCAAGGTGGTTTCGAAAATTGAAAGTTAGAGTCGCGTTTTTACTTTTTCTGTATATCTTCTACATTTACAGCCGGTTTTTAAAGCGTGATGGAGGCATATAGATATATATATATATATATATATATATATATATATATATATATATATATATATATATATATATATATATATATATATATATATATATATATATATATATATATATATATATATATATATATATATATATATATATATATATATATATATATATATATATATATATATATATATATATATTGGCCAAACTTACTACTTGCTACTAACAGCAACAAAAAGCGATATCTCCAAATTTCTTTTACTCTCGAAAGCGAAGGTGTTGTACATACATACGTATGTGGATCCTCAAATCTAAGTTCAAAGTCCCTAAACAAGATATGCAAAGGAACGAAATGATGGTGTAACAAAAAAAAAAAATCAACACATAAAAAAACTCACATTGGCAACAAAAGTTTAGTATTCGGAGCCGAAGTACATGAACACCTGAGTTGGCTTACTCTGTGGAGTTCACAGGTTCAAAAAGATTCTTTTTATTTCCTTTAACTCAGGGAACCTAGAATCATTAAATCGTTATCATTTAATGGAAACTTCCCGGAACTTAAGTAAATCACTAAAGTATTTTTACTCTTCTGTCCTCAAATATTTGCAACAGCCGTTCTCACAAATGCTGTGGATATGTTTGATAAATTTTTTTCAAATTGTTAAATAAAAAATCCTGTGTTGCCTCAGCTTCTATGGATGGTGCTGCTTGCCATACAGCTGCTCATACAATGGATCTATTGAGAGGCCATTTCGAAGAGCAGCTAATTTCACGTTTTGGACAGGTGAGTTGGCCGCTTAGATCGAGTGATATCACACCTTTAGACATTTTTCTTTGGGGTTAAGTAAAGTCCCAAGTCTAGGCTGACAAAACAGATACGATTCAGGTTTTGGAAGCCAATATTACGCGTGTCATTAAAGTCATACCGGTCGAAATGCTCGAACAAGTCATCCAAAATTGGACCCTCAGAATGGAAACCCTGAGGCGTAGTTGCGGCCAACATTTGAAGAAAATTATATTCAAAAAATATATGCCATAAAATGTCCTTGTAAATAACCAATAAAGATTCCACACTTAATTTGAATTTTTATAATTTTTTTGTTCTAAAAAAATACATATATATATATATAAAGAAAATGTAAAAACGCGACCCCAACTTTTAATTTTTGAAACTACCTTGCAATACTACTTTATGTTCGATGGAGTGCAGTCTAAATGGCAAAGTTGTATCAATTTGGTTACGAATTAGTACCTCATACGCCGTATTTTCCGAATTTAGCCCCCAGTGACTATGTCCGGTTTCCAAAAATAAAGAAATGGCTCGGTGGAAAGACATTCAGCTCCAATGAAATAATTGATCGAACAGCTGCCTATTTTACCCCGAAAAATCCTATTTCTTGGAAGGGATACAAAAATTGGAGAAACGTTAAACTAATGTATTAAGCAGAAAAACTGTGTTTTATTCGAAAAGTCACGGAGTTATTGATCTCCATTGGTCTGGCGTGGAAAGAAATATTTTTTTAGGTATACCAAGTGTTTTTTAACTTTTTTTTTGAAACAGAAATTTAATGAAAGTCGACAGACAAAATATATAAAACTTTTAAAACATAAAAACCTACAAACTATTATAGATACTAGAACATCGTGCACTAAGATATATTATTGTTTTGTGCAAAAAATATTAAGAATTGTAAAGGTGAAATTTTGTTTTTTTAAAGTAAAATACTTTCATGATGTAACGAAACACGCGGTAGGGGGGTTCCTACATCCTAGTCATCTGGAGCGGAAGGTAAGCTATGTAATATAATCTGTTTTTTTTTACCAACACTCAGGGGATGTCCCCTATTGTGCAGTGCATTGCGTTCATGGGTGGAAAGTAAGGGATCAGAGGAGGGAAAGGGGGAGTAATGTTTATTGACATTTGTCTTGAATATCCGGTTGTCGTAATTGGAAATACATTTGCCGGAAGTCGATTCCACATACAGACAGTACGGGCAAAAAACGAATTCGATCTGTAATGTGAGTTCCTGGAAAGTCGCGTATTCCTGGAGAACATCCTAACGTCAGGAATAAGTCAACGGAGCACACACTGTGAAAGTTACGGTAGAACACATCCCATATTCCGACGATGTTCAAGGGAAAGAATAGTGTTGGATACCCTTCTATCTCCTATCAGCACCATCGCTCTCCTTTGAACACGGTCAAGTAGCTCCAAGGATAATTTTGGAGCACCTGCCCATATATGGGAGTTGTATTCCATCTTAGGCCTGATATATATCGTATTGATGTTGAAAAGATCAGAAGGAGTGAAATATTTCTTACACCGCTTTAGAAAGCCTATACACTTGAGTGCTTCTTTCGACACTTGGAATATATGTCTCGCCCAATGATCGTCACATTGTATCTTCTTGCCCAGAAGGAGCATCTGATTGTTCAACATCTATACCATCGATAGATAATGACGACCCTGATGGGTCAGTGAATCGCTTGTGAGTTAACAAGCAGCACTGCGTCCACGCATTAAAATCCACTCTATTCATTCGACCCCAGTCGGAAATAGCCTGTAAATCCCGGCCATGTGTCTCATCCATAGAACGCCTTCTGTCTTCAATATCTTGAATACGTGGCCGATAGTGGAATGTATAAGAATGACAGAGGTTGCTGTAATTCGCAAACGAGTAGATTCGATTCACGGTCTGACCGAAAAGATCATCAATGAAAATAATAAATAAAGAGGGAGAAATGACAGAGCCTTGGGGTACACCTGCGGTAAGCCTATGTTGGTTGGATGAGAACCCATCTACAACAACTCTTACAGTGCGATCTCTAAGAAAGCTCGATATAAAACGAGCAAAAGTATTTCCGACACCAAATACGATCAGCTTTGATAATGGTACACCGTGCCAGACTCTATCAAAGGCCTCGGAGTTATCCAGAGCCACAACCTTACTCTCACCAAACTGGTGGCTTGACTGACTCCAGCTTCCCAACAGTAAAGCCATCAGGTCTCCCGAAGATCGATTTCTACGGAAGCCATATAGTCGATCACTAACCAAGTCGTTGGACTCCAGGTACCTCACAAGATGATGGTTAACCATGCTCTCCATTACCTTGGAGAGCGCAGATCAAATCGCGATTGGTCGATAATTCGCAGGATTATTGGCTTCATCTTTTTAGGGATTGGCTGGCCGTTCGGAACCTTCCAATACGCTGGAAGACTCCCGCACGATAAGCAAGGTTGAAAATGGACGGGCTAGCGTCGAAGAGCACTTACATATGACAAGTGCCGAAATACCATCCGGGCCCGGAGACTTATTTACGTCAAGGTTCGAAAGATCACTTTTAACCGCACGTGTTCGAAAAAAGTATCTAAGGCAAGGAACTAGATACGTTTTCGATCACGGGGAGTGGTTGATTGATTTCCTGCAAGGAAGAATTACCTGCAAACATTTCAGCTAACAGGTTAGCTTTATCAACAGGGACTGTAAATCGTCTTGAACAACTGTTGGGATAGATGATGAACTATCCTTTAATCTTCTTACAAACGACCAAAAGCTCTTACTTCTCCTGGGGGAAGGAAGAACCTTTGTACGTAGACGTTGGTTGTAAAAAAATATTTTTCACGCCTAAGCACTCTGGCACACGAAGTTCTTGCCTGTTTCCGAAGCAGTTCAGTATTGGCGTTTTTGTTGAGACGCCAATTTCTGAACGTCTCCTCTTTAGATCTGACAGCATGCCTGGTTAAACCAACTGTTTATGGCTGGTTTAACTGACATACCTTTATTTTGAATAAATGTCTTCACTCCAAATAAAATCATATTTTGGACCATTTCACGTCGTAGTCAAGAAAGCAAAGTTTCCAATTAAAATGCTGGAAAAAATGGTGGAGCTCAGCCCAACGTGCCTTTTCGTAGATAAAAACTGTCCGCTTTGAGGCTGGTATCGAAGCGACACGAAGAGCGGAATACAAAAAGGATGCTCAAATAATGCAATGATCAGAGCTGCCAAGAGGTACAAGGACTTTAACTTCGTACTTTTCAGGGTGCGAAGTTAAGTAAAGGTCAGGAATATTGTGATGGTTTCCTTCGACACACGGAATATGTGTCGGTTCATTCACTTGTTGCGTCAAGTCATTTTGCGCGACGACCCTCCGGAGTTGTTTGGCTCGAATGCGAAGGCCAGACGGAATTGTGAACATTAAAATCTTCAGAAACGACGATTTCACACTCCAAAACTTTCGTTATTGAATCGGAAAGGGCGTCAAAGCCGTTATAGGGTCTGGTACCCAGGGACGTAAAAATCCTGTTCAATTCCTTTACCATTACGCCAACCAGAAAGCAAAAGAAAAAAATATAAAGTAGTATTGCAAGGTGGTTTCGAAAATTGAAAGTTAGAGTCGCGTTTTTACTTTTTCTGTATATCTTCTACATTTACAGCCGGTTTTTAAAGCGTGATGGAGGCATATAGATATATATATATATATATATATATATATATATATATATATATATATATATATATATATATATATATATATATATATATATATATATATATATATATATATATATATATATATATATATATATATATATATATATATATATATATATATATATATATATATATATATATATATATATATATATATATATATATATATATATATATATATATATATATATATATATATATATATATATATATATATATATATATATATATATATATATATAGATATATATATATATCTATATGCCTCCATCACGCTTTAAAAACCGGCTGTAAATGTAGAAGATATACAGATTTGAAATGTCCTTTTAAATAACCAATAAAGATTCCACACTTAATTTGAATTTTTATAATTTTTTTTGTTCTAAAAAAATACCTCTAGGTGGAGCACCCTATATATATATATATATATATATATATATATATATATATATATATATATATATATATATATATATATATATATATATATATATATATATATATATATATATATATATATATATATATATAAATGTAGAAGATATACAGAAAAAGAAAAAACGCGACTCTAACTTTCAATTTTCGAAACTACCTTGCAATACTACTTTATATTCGATGGAGAGCACACTTGTGCAGTCTAAATGGCAAAATTGCATCAATTGGGTTACGAATTAATACCTCATCCGCCATATTCTCCGGATTTAGCCCCCAGTGGCTATGTCCTGTTTCCACACCTTAAGAAATGGGTCGGTGGAAAGACATTCAGCTCCAACGATGAAATTATTGATCGATGAAATTATTGAGGCTTATGATAGATTTAGGGATAATTAATATTATATAATTTTTTCTTAGGCAATGACTATTTTTTACACAATTTTTTGCACTTTTTTTTGCAACAATTTTTTTTTACAAAATTAGCAGGTTGAGGTACTGGGTTTTAAAGCTAAAGAAGACGGAGGTACCGTTAATACATAGATAAGAGAGTCATCTTTGGCCAAACTTACTACTTGCTACTAACAGCAACAAAAAGTGATATCTCCAAATTTCTTTTACTCTCGAAAGCGAAGGTGTTGTACATACATACGTATGTGGATCCTCAAATCTAAGTTCAAAGTCCCTAAACAAGATATGCAAAGGAACGAAATGATGTTGTAACAAAAAAAAATCAACACATAAAAAAACTCACATTGGCAACAAAAGCTCAGTATTCGGAGCCGAAGTACATGAACACATGAGTTGGCTTTCTCTGTGGAGTTCACAGGTTCAATAAGATTCTTTTTATTTCCTTTATCTCAGGGAACCTAATAAAAAAAATCAAGGACTTAGTACAACAAAACAATGTTGAGAAAAATCAAGCCTTGATTCTTACCTTGACGTGGAAAACAAATGAACATGATCACTAAAAAAACTGGCCTTATGGCTTAAAAAGCCATCAGTGAGTGACACCTCATTAAAGAAACTTGTTGCACAATGAAAAATGGCTCCTGATTAAACCTATTGAAAACTCTATGGTATTTCCGAAAACTTCCATTAACGAAAGCGCGACATACCAACACATTCATTCCTTTCCAAAGCCAATATGTCTCCTTGTAACGTATGTATGTATGTTTTAACCACACTTATATAACAATAGCGAAGCGACAAAGAAACAACACTCCTAAATCATTTCAACGAATAGGCAAACAAACAAAAAACAGACAAAAGAGTAAAATAAAAAAGAAAAAGTGTTACTTCACTGGGTTTTGAACCTGGGTTCCCAAGAATGCAATCAGAAACACATCCTTTGCACCACGACAAACTAATAAACAAATACACATACTAAACCAAATTTGAAACGTTCTCAAGGATACATGCATTTAAGCTTACTTCGAATGTAAAGAAAATGTATACGGAGATGTTTTACCTAAAGAGGAAGAAAAAAAAACTACAAGTGCCACTACAAATACCATCCGCTAAGATCAGATTTCGGGGATTACAATGACCTGAAAGGTGAAGCCACTTGAAGATGATCATTGTCTGATATCCTTGTCGTGATATGTACCTTTTTTATTGCCTCTTATGTCTTCCAGCTCATAGTAACAACTACCAAGCTTGCGGAGAATGTGCGCTTTAACAAAAGTTGGAGCTAACTTGGCCACGTTCGAAATTACTCAGCTTAAAGTTCCGTCTGAAATCTCTTGGCCAACATCATAGGAAATCTCTTTGCCTCTCAATATATATATATATATATATATATATATATATATATATATATATATATATATATATATATATATATATATATATATATATATATATATATATATATATATATATATATATATATATATATATATATATATATATATATATATATATATATATATATATATATATATATATATATATATATATATATATATATATATATATATATATATATATATATATAGTTTTAAAGCTAAAGAAGACGGGGATACCGTTAATACATAGATAAGAGAGTCCTCTTTGGCCAAACTTACCACTTGCTACTAACAGCAACAAAAAGCGATATCCCCAAATTTCTTTTCTTTTACTCTCGAAAGCGAAGGCGTTGTACATACATACATATGTGGATCCTCAAATCTAAATTCAAAGTCCCTAAACAAGATATGCAAAGGAACGAAATGATGTTGTAACAAAAAAAAATCAACGCATAAAAAAATCACATTGGCAACAAAAGCTCAGTATTCGGAGCCGAAGTACATGAACACCTGAGTTGGCTTACTCTGTGGAGCTCACAGGTTCAATAAGATTCTTTTTATTTCCTTTATCTCAGGGAACCTAATAAAAAAATCAAGGACTTACTACAAAAACAATGTTGAGAAAAATCAAGCCTTGATTCTTACCTTGACGTGGAAAACAAATGAACATGATCACTAAAAAAACTGGCCTTATGGCTTAAAAAGCCATCAGTGAGTGACACCTCATTATAGAAACTTGTTGCACAATGAAAAATGGCTACTGATTAAACCTCTTGAAAAACCTATGGTATTTCCGAAAACTTCCATTAATGAAAGCGCGACATACCAACACATTCATTCCTTTCCAAAGCCAATATGTCTCCTTGTAACGTATGTATGTATGTTTTAACCATACTTATATAACAATAGCGAAGCGACAAAGAAACAAAACTCCTAAATCATTTCAACGAATAGGCAAACAAACAAAAAACAGACAAAAGAGTAAAATAAAAAAACGCAAAAAGTTTTACTTCACGGGGTTTCGAACCTGTGTTCCCAAGATTGCAATCGGAAACACATCCTTTGCACCACGACAAACTAATAAACAAATACACATACTAAACCGAATTTGAAACGTTCTCAAGGATACATGCATTTAAGCTTACTTCGAATATAAAGAAAATGTTTACGGAGATGTTTTACCTAAAGAGGAAGAAAAAAATCTACAAGTGCCACTACAAATACCCTCCGCTAAGATCAGATTTCGGGGATTACAATGACCTGAAAGGTGAAGCCGCTTGTAGATTATCATTGTCTGATATCCTTGGCGTGATATGTACCTTTTTATTGCCTCTTATGTCTTCCAGCTCATAGTAACAACTAACAAGCTTGCGGAGAATGTGCGCTTTAACAAAAGTTGGAGCTAATTTGGCCCTGTTCGAAATTACTCAGCTTAGAGTTCCGTCTGAAATCACTTGACCAACATCATAGGAAATCTCTTTGCCTCTCAATTGTAAGTTCTTTCATTTTTTCGAATTGTTTGCATTTCACATCAGCCGCTCTCCTACCTATTATATTCCTGGAATCATCCTTATCAAACTGTACTGATCTGTCTTCCAGCATCTCTAGCCTTCCAGTAAGGCATATGTCGATTCATTTGTTACCATATGTTGACCAAAAGTTAAGTAATAAGGAGAAGTCCCGGTCGAAGAATGAACAGCAGATCCTAAAGCACAGGCTACGTATGCTGCTAAGGAATGAGTCCCAGTTCTTTTGGTTCGGGTCCACATATGACTTAATTGCGGACAACACCGATCTGTTAACCCTCTCAGAAGCATTAGCTGGTGGCGCATGTACAGCAGTGTATATGTGGTTCACATCATATCTTTTCAGAAAGTCATTAAATTGATTTGACTTAAATTGGGACCCATTGTCCGAGACTATCGTTTCTGACACGCCAAACGCGTGAAACAACTCCGATTCCAAATAATCTACAACCACATCCGATGAAAACTTCTTGACCGGCTTTAAAAATTGAAATTTCGAATAGTGATCCAAGGCAATTTCTGTGTTGCCTCAGCTTCTATGAGCGTTGTACAGTCTTTGGACAATTCTGCTGTTGCTACTAAAAGTGGCTTCAAAGGTCTGACTTAAAAACGTTATTTTTTCTATTTCGTTGGGCGTAAATGGACTCAGTTGAAAGTCCAACAATGCATGATAAACGCATTTATGTATGCGAAGGACCTTGTCTATCATGTCTGACAGTGGATTCCACCTACTTGTTAAATTTTTTTATGTATATTCTAAGTTTTTTTTATTACATCATGTGTATTAACATTTAATTCCAAACTAGAATCTATTTCCATAAAATCCACTTCGCTATCAGTGCCTTTAGAAAAACTGTCACCGTCCACTTAATCTTCATCGTCATCATCACCAACTGTTGAATCTTTCTTTGTATATATGGTATCCACAACACACAAGTGAATTGCATGATTTTGACAAAGCTGAGATTCTGGATCCATGCTTAATCTCGAATTCTTTAAGTCTTTTGCTTCACAATTTTTTTATTAACTTCAGATTTTCTGAGCTCTTCTATTAAACTCGAAGCTGTAGATATGCAAAACAGTCTTGCAGTGGCCTGGGTGTGTGGCTGAAGATGGTATGTCTGTTAGAGCAGTTAAGGATTCAACAGCAATTACTTCATTACTGAATTTGAAGGCAATGAAAATGCCTGCCAGTACATCTACAGCTTGGAGTTTAATAGAAGAGGAACATAAGCTTAGAAAATCTGAAGTTATTCAAAAATTGAAATCTGTGAAAGCACAAAATGACAGGTTTTCGTCGAGTGACATTTCAAAATATAAACATGTCAACGTTTCTTTGAGAATGTACGATCCAAATTATAAGTCGTTTGAAATATTTAATCTAGGCCTAGAACAGATAAATATTGCTGGTACTGCAGTCAATTTTCAGCATTTAGTAAAAAAAGTCTTGAAGAATTCGAGATTAACTTTGAAAAAGATGTGGTAGCTTCTACACATGACGGCGCTTCAGTTATGAAATAATATGGCATTGATATTTTCTCAGATTTGCCAAAATCATGCGATTCACTTGTGTGTTGTGGATACCATACGATATATGCAAAGAAAGATTCAACAGTTGGTAATGATGACGATGAAGATTTATGAGGAGGTGTCAGTTTTTCTAAAGACACTGAAAGCGGATTTTATGGAAATAGATTCTAGTTTGGAATTAAATGTTAATACACATGATGTTATAAACAAATATAGAAGACACATAAACAAATTTAACAAGTCGTCCATTAAGCAAAATAAGCTACAATCGTATGTTCAAAAGCAAGAAGGTAAAGAGCTCCGACTTGTCTCTGATGTTAAAAGTAGATGGAATTCACTGTCAGGCATGTAAACAAGTTCCTTCGCATACATAAATGCGTTAATCGTGCATTGTTGGACTTTAAACTGAGTCCATTTACGCTCAACGAAATAGAACGATTAATGTTATAAAGTCTGACCTTAAAGCCACTTTTAGTAGCCACAACAGAATTGTCTAAAGACTGTAAAACGCTCATAGAAGCTGAGGCAACACAGAGTTTTTTATTTACCAATTTGAAAAAAAAATATTACACATATCCAAAGGATTTGTGTGAACGGCTGATGCAAAGATTTGAGGACAGAAGAGTAAAAAATATGAATACTTTAGTGATTTAATTAAGTTCCGGAAAGTTTCCATTAAATGATAACGTTTTAAAATATCCATCTAGAACTGAAGCTAAGCACTACGCTAACGATTTATACAATCGACTCTTTCCGCAGTGTTCTGTTGAACACGAATCAGGTAGCAGCGCTTTCTCTGATTTGGACATGAGCTACGATATTGGAAGCTCCAGTAGTTTATTCTTTAATCTGAATTAAACTATAAATTGCATACAAAATCCAAAGAAAAAAACTACAAAAGAAAGAAATACGTTAAACCATGATTTTGCATTTTTCGACAAATCATTCAAGAAAACTGAATAGTTAAATAATTTATATCATGCTTTGCTGACTGTAAGTCCAACATCAACCTTTTCACTTTTATCAAAAACGACTTCAACTTTTATCAAAAATAAAAAAAATGCCTTAAGAATAATCATTTGAACTGTATTCTGTTCTTAAGATATTTTTATAAAAAAAACTTACATTATTTGTAAACATTAGTAGTAGGGATATACAGATACTGGATAATGATTGATAGGTCAAAGCACATTAATCAAGTTTAATGAGCTTTGGTATAGGAAATCCAATATAATTAATTTTTATTAGCTTTTGATATGAGTACGTGATGTGACCCTTTTTTTATTTGGTAATAGGAAATCTTATGTGGTTTTCAGATAGTCCGAGATAATTAATTTTTATTACTTTGGGTATGAGTACGTGATGTGACCTTTTTTTTATTTGGGTATAGGAAAATCCAATGTCGTTTTCAGATAGCCCAAGATAATTAATTTTTATTAGCTTGGATATGAGTACGTGATGTCACCCCCTTTTTTTTTTGGAGATATAGGGAGATAGATCATAAATTTTTATCAGCTTTTGTATAGGGAACGTGATCGTGTTCATATGTTTTGTCGTCATTGTTTTTATGAACCCTATTTTACTTTTTTGCTGTCTGATAGAAAATCCCTTATGCACATGTTGTGTGTGTGCTAGAGTTCTGTTGTGTTCGTCATAGTTCTGAGCCTTTCTTTCGAATATTTCCGTCAACACGGTGCTTGTGGATGTATGTGGTATCTTAGCAATCGTTCATTTCTCTTTGTTAAAATTCGTCAATTTTCTGAGTCTTTCTTTGAAATTATCATCGTCAACATAATGCTTGAGGTTAGAAGTATTCAAGTTATTGTTTTTGAATTTTCGTTTTAGGGTTGTATGTGTCGTTTGTTTTGTCGTCATTGTTTTTATGAACCCTATCTTTGCTGTCTGACCCCTTTTGCCATGCTTTGTGTGTATTTTAGCGATCGACAATTTCTCTTTGCTCGATTTCGTCAGAGTTCTGAGCCTTTCTTTGGAATGTTTCGTCTTCATGTTTTTGATTTTCTAGTGGGGATGTACATGATTTTGAATGTATGTATGAACAAATTGTGGATGTGAACGGTTCAGTGCGTGCGTGTGTGCTATTCTGGTGTGGGGCAATTTCATTAGAGTTTCCGTTAAAACGGTGATTGTTTAAAATTTCACTAGACTGCCGATGTGAAGTTATCTTGCGTTTTCATGTGGAAAGGTACCATGAGAACCCATCTTTATTTTTTAATATAGGAAATCCCTTGGAGTTTTCTGATTGTTCAAGGTAATTAATTTGTATTAGCTTTAACACGTGATGAAACCCCTTTTTATTTGATATGGTCCTCTGTAAAGTCCGATATTGGGGGGTGATTAAATATCGAGTGAGGTCATTGCCCATGAAGCTGTTGCTTTGTGTGTGGTATTTCAGCGATTGTAATTATTTATTATTTTAGAATGAGGAATTGCTTTACAAGGTAAAAAGATCAGGTTTGTTGTTGTTTGTTATAGAGGGAAGGAAAAGTATGTCTGCGAATTTAAAGCAATTACATTACCATCTGGTAGACGCAAGTTTCTCCGTTGTTGTGGGCGGCTTATCGACACCATTATGTGTGCTGTCGACTAAGTCTCTGCTCGTTTAACGATCTATACAAAACATTGCTTTGATTTTGCATATGCGAAGTATTATTGTCGAAGAGTGCGGATACAAGCGACTCACTGACGCAATTCCTACCATATTGACCGACTGACGTTTTTTTCAGTTGGTGATTTGAAGTTTCTATTTATAGAACAACGATGTTGTTGATGAAGGCGGGCGTTGAAGGCAGGCTTCCCACTAACACCACTATCTTATAAGATCAGGTTTGTTAATGTTAGTCATAGAGGGAAGGAATTCATGCAATTTCGTCAGAGTTATTAACCTTTATTTATAATTGTCCGTCCACATGGTAAACATTTTTGTTTATGCATTGTACGTGATCGTGTGTATAATTGTCACTATTTTTATGAACCCTGTCTTTAGAATTGTGATATTTTAATTGTGACAATTTGTTGCAACGTTTTGATTTTCAAGTAGGGATGTACTTGGTTTGAATGTATGTGAATAGTGTGCTTGTGACCTTGTGGAACGTTTTAAAGGTGCAGTGCGTTTGTGTTGTATTCAGGTGTTGGACAATTTCATTGGAATTTTCCGCTAACCCGATGATTGTTTAGATTTTTTCTAGACGCAGGTGAAGAAATCTTGCTGTAGCTTTCATGTGGTAAAGGAAAATGATAATCTCTTTTTATTTTTGGTAAAGGAATTCCAATGGAGAAAGTCGAAGGTAATTCATTTGTATTGGCATTGTTAAAGGAGGTGATGAAATCCCTTACCGTAAGCGGTAGCTAGGGGCTTCTGACACTCGGGTGGCGAGGGAGCTCTCCCACTTGATTCAATGATAGGGTTTTGTAAAGGTTTTGTTGCTTGAAAACATTTGTCTCCTTATTTCTTATACAGTGAGAGAGTAATCCCTGTGCACAGAGTGGGTCCCCATTTTCAGTCACTCTGCTGTGTGGGGTTTTTGTTTTTTCTAATGTGTCTTAAAAAGGTCGTTACTATTTACAACATGCATTTCATAAGACTTGAGGACGTAGTGAGGGCCATATCCCACTTGTTTCAATAATGGGGTCTTGTTAAGGTTTTGCGGTTTGGAGGCATTTGTCTCTCTTTTTGACTTTTGGCGCCTGATTTTCGGGGAGTAAATTGCTGTGTGAAAGTTTTTCTTTAATGTTCTTTAAAAGAAAGTTTGTTGCTCAGTTGAATTTTAAGAATTTTACTTTTCGTTTATTAAATGTTATCTTTTACTCTTATCCATGAAAGTGTGATCGCATTAATTGTTAAGAGTTCACCCTCCTTTTAGGGCATTATGCACGGGTGTGGGAGGTTTTGGGAAATTTTGCATGCTCGAGTGTTTCTAAATTTTCTGGTCTCTAGCCTATTTAAATGCTAGAATTGTTCAATGATACCATACATTGTTTGGTAGACTAGATTATCGATCGATTGGTAAATGTAAATTAACTATTTTCCTATGTAAATTTCGCAGTATTTTTTTTTAATTGGTGTCCGCTTTTTCTTCTTGGTGGTTTGAATAAGGGTTTCGTGGTTGGGACATCAGTGAGAGGCGAGGTAAAAAGAACCCTGTCATTTTCTTATCTGTAAGAGTGTGATCGCGGAAATTGTTATGTGTCACCCCGTTTTTGGGAATGTACGATTACTGTGTGGTGTTGTTTTAGTTCTTAACAGGAGTTTACTAAACCATTGTCTTTTAAATTTTCTTTCGAAAACGTATCTGAACAACACCTTGTTAACAATTTTTGGAGTTTACGACAAAAATAATTTTTTGGCACATCCAATGCCATCACTTTTTTTGTGGCAGGTCGATTGATTATAAACGTTGCTTGTTGGCTGTAACAATTATGAAAAGTAATTTTAATGTTATAATACTCTTTATGTAAATTGATTGAAAACACTTTATAACTTATGAATAAGAACTACAATTTATTAGCGGAATACAAACACTTCGATGTCAATCGAAAGATAATGTGATAAATTCCATAGAAAAATCTGTAAAATTGCAGTGTGTTTGATGAATATCTGGCACATTGTACACAATAGAAGAACTATTTTTGGTTTCCCTGGAAAGAAATACACATGTCTATTTTACATTCGAAAAATCGTTACAAACCCAGCATTTAGTGTAATTTTTGGGCTATTATTATTTTTGACATGAACGAACTTAGCGAAAGCCCTTAATTAAAAACCATCTGCTTAATGTATGTTTTGCTGATGTACTTTATTTATTTAATAGAGAATATACAATTTAGGTTAAATTAATTTCTTATGATAATTTAATAGTGAACATCAAATCTGGGTGATACAATGTGGCCTCCTTGGTGTTATGATTGGAGGCTCGAATATCATACATTTCTACCTACGGGTAAGAACATCAAACTATTTTTCAGCGGCGGGTTTTCAGCTCGTTAATACCGACGGCTTTATAAGTAACAGAGTAATCATTAAGCCATCTTAATACTACTCTGTAAAACACATTAGCCGCTTGGGGGCCTCGCTAAATAGCAGGTCTCGGTCAGCTCGTAAACGAATTATAACGTAAACAGCACTAGTTTGAGAGAATCTAATGGTATGCGGTCTGTACAATGATCAGGGACATAGCATCTAATAAAAATATCAGTAAATAATGTTCTGGCCGCATCTCCTTCTGAGTCTTGAAAATCTATACATTTCTCATGTTTTCTCAGTGTTGGTTAAAATTTCAAAGGATACTTATTTCAAATATTGAAGTTCAAGCTCTTCATGTAACTGGATGTTTTGGGCAAATTAAATAACGTTTCTGACCATCACACAGGCTCTTGGAAGAAGTCGTTTTAATATTGAAGTCTTAAGCTGTAATTCCCAAATCTGTATTACATACACAATTTTCCAGAAGACAGCCAGAGGAAAGTTTTATTTCCAAATTTATTATATATGATTTATTAACGCATAAAATGTAACAAAAAAGTACATGACACAAACAACAAAAAGAGACACATCTAATTTATCTTCAATAAGAACCAAATTTAAATTTAAGTGGAATAAAATTCTATTAAATTTACAGAAAAACTATTTTTATAAAGTAGTTAAAAAATATATGTATTATGTTAAAAATCTTAATTTAAAATAATTTCGAGTTCGATTCTTCTCTAAATATTTCTGTATAGTTTTGTCTCCACCTTTCAACTCTAAAATTAAAGACATTTATATGTCGTTTTAAGAGTGGTATGAAAACCACAAAATTACAAATTTTCTCAATTTTAGGTTATGTTCACTATTGCTTACATTTTCGTTTTAAGTCAACCAATTCTTGATATTCTCTTCAATTTAAAATACTAGTCGAAAAGAATATCTAATAATATTGTAAGATCACGGATTGGGATATTTATCTTAATGTTTTTAAAACGTACTCGGAAGTAGTACTCGGGATTTGCACTAATGTGGAATTTTAAGTATAAATCAGATGTGATACTCATATTCGTTTTAATTTATTTAGTATCTTTGTTGGCCGTATGTTAGGTTTAATTCCAATATATTTTACAGCGTATTATTTAGCAATTTGACTTTCGTTTGATACTTTTAAGAAAGATGTTGCTTCGTTTGATAAAAACGTTATTTGTCTTTACTCGCTAGAGTAAAAAATCGCTTAAAAAAGCACAGTTCCATATTACTCAATATCATACAAGCTCTAATTGTGGACCCTTCTTATTGTGGAAATACAAATGTTATGCTTAGTCTAAGTGAAAGTCCGAACTGATTGAAGTCTAAGTGAAAGTCCGAACGGATTGAAATTTAAAAATATTTATCTGTAGGCAAAGTCGTTACATCAACCGAAATATGAGTATCAGAAACAGATTGTTCACCTATAAAAGGGATGGGATATTACACATTTATAAATGGAGAAGATTTTATTGAACTTATATTTGAGATATATTGCATGCAAAAACAAAACTTTTAAATGATTATACTTTTGTAAAGGTCGACATCGCCATATAGATTCATTCTTATTATATCAAGCATATAACCATATTCCAAAACATTTAATTCGCGATAACGCTTATATTTAGCAGTGAGCGTTGGTGAAATAAACATGGATTAATTAATAAATAAAGAAGACGAAATTCGCTGTGGACGTTATAGAAAAGGTTTCGATTAGTACATTCATATCTTGTAATAAATCATCCTCTGATTCCAACAGACGTCAAAATGTTAAACATTATAGTTTTAATATAAAGCCTACCAGTTGAAATAAACAACTCCACACGTTGAAATTAACAGCCTACCAGTTGAAATAAACAGCCCACCAGTTAAAGTAAACCACCTACCAGTTGTAATAATCAGCCTACCTGTTGAAATTAACAGCCTACCAGTTGAAACAAGCAGCCCACCAGTTAAAATTAACAGCCCCACCAGTTCAAACTAACAGCCTACCAGTTCAAACTAACAGCCTACCAGTTGAAACAATTAGCCTACCAGTTGAAATAAAAAGCCTACCTGTTGAATAAACTTTCCACCAGTTGAACAAATTAACCTTTAAGCTATAAACATGTCATAGAGGAAACCCTTCTACAAAAAAAAATAATAGTCTAGAAAATCTTAAAGCAGATATATAATAGCATTAAATTAGGGGAAGCGGAAAAAAGTAATATAGAAATTTAATAGCATAAAACTAGGGGAAGCAAAAAATGTGATCGAGTATCTTAAACCTTTATGCCAGTGGTCGAACCATTTAATCAAATATTCAATTTCACTTATTTAAGAGACCTACAGAGACCACCGAACAGAGTTTTAAAAGTCCATAGCAGCTTTTCAATAAAGAAATTTAAGGAAGGCAATGTTGAAACCGCTATTGTAAAAAAACGGTTAGGTAGGATCATTGGAATTCTGAAGATGAAACAAATGACAAGAATTTTTTCTAAATCAAATAAAAACGATTCGGAAGTTATCGATTTATCATCACTTCATAGCGACATAAAACTTGATACAACATATGATCTACATAAGGACGAGAAAGGTGTCCAGAAAATCTTAAAACAAAAATTTAATAGCATAAAATTAGAGAAAGCGGAAAAAGTCATAGAGAAATTCAATAGCTTAATATTATGGGAAGCAAAAAAAGTGATAGATTATCTTAAACCTTTTTGCCGGCGAATCGAACCATTTAATCATATATTAAAATTTGAAGATGAAACAAATGAGAATAATTTCTGTTTTCAATCAGATGAAAATCATTATCGCAAATAATTCGTTGGCGTATACACTAGGTTTATTTGAACTTATTTTTCATTAAACCCATAAAAAAATATGAGAAATTCGAGGGGTGTCATTTCGATTCGTCTATGAACTTTCCGTTATAAGTCTCCACCAACGTTTTATAGTCTTGGTAGGTCAACCTTAATTCTTTCCACACCCTTTGACGCAGTACGTTGAGTAGTGATTGATTGCATGTGTATTCATAAGTATACAAAACTGTTTATTATAAAATTCTTGTACAGCATCAGTCTGTAAATAGTTGGCTTAACGTGCTTAGTTTAATAGCCTTTAAATTATGCAGTCACACCAGTAGCATTTTTTTTAATTTAGTTGCTTCCACCCGACTAAATTGCCTGACCTCTATTTAGTGTTTAATAATTTGGACTTTCTTTCCATTTTTGATGTTATTATAAAGTAAATAAACCTTAACCACGATGTCGATAACGTTCGCATGCATTCTAAGCGACAAACAGCTGATTGCGTAACCACTAACAAACATCAGAACGAGAAGTCGAAAAAAGTTAATGCGTGAGAAACGACGTAATCATTTCAATACAAAATTGGTAGTCACTAATTATTTTCGTTCGCTTGTGTTTTATATATATATATATATATATATATATATATATATATATATATATATATATATATATATATATATATATATATATATATATATATATCTCAGATTTCGGGGATTACAATGACCTGAAAGATGTGGATACCATATATACAAAGAAAGATTCAACAGTTGGTGATGATGACGATGAAGATTAAGGAAACGGTGACAGTTTTTCTGATAGCGAAGTGGATTTTATGGAAATAGATTCTAGTTTCTAGTTTTTAGAATTAAATGTTAATATACATGATGTAATAAAAAAAAACTTAGAAGATACATAAACCAATTTAACAAGTCGTCCTTTAAGCAAAATAATCTACAATCGTATGACTTGTCTCTGATGTTAAAAGTAGATGGAATTCACTGTCAGGCATGTAAACAAGTTCCTTCGCATACATAAATGCGTTAATCGTGCATTGTTGGACTTTCAACTGAGTCCATTTACGCTCAACGAAATAGAACAATTAATGTTATAAAGTCTGACCTTAAAGCCACTTTTAGTAGCCACAACAGAATTGTCTAAAGACGGTACAACGCTCATAGAAGCTGAGGCAACACAGAATATTTTATTTACCAATTTGAAAAAAAATATTACACATATCCAAAGGATTTGTGTGAACGGCTGATGCAAAGATTTGAGGACAGAAGAGTAAAAAATATGAATACTTTAATGATTTAATTAAGTTCGTAAAGTTTCCATTAAATGATAACGTTTTAAAATATCCATCTAGAACTGAAGCTAAGCACTACGCTAACGATTTATACAATCGACTCTTTCCGCAGTGTTCTGTTGAACACGAATCAGGTAGCAGCGCTTTCTCTGATTTGGACATGAGCTACGATATTGGAAGCTCCAGTAGTTTATTCTTTAATCTGAATCAAACTATAAATTGCATACAAAATCCAAAGAAAAAAATTACAAAGGAAAGAAATACGTTAAACCATGATTTTGCATTTTTCGACAAATCAGGCAAGAAAACTGAAAAGTTAAATAATTTATATCATGCTTTGCTGACTGTAAGTCCAACATCAACCTTTTCACTTTTATCAAAAACGACTTCAACTTTTATCAAAAATAAAAAAAAATTGCCTTAAAATACTCATTTGAACTGTATTCTGTTCTTAAGATATTTTTAACAAAAAAAACTTACATTATTTGTAAACTTTCTATCGTTTTTATACTGCTTTAAATGAATTTCTGTAAATCATATCAAACGGAATCATATTTAATAATTTTTAAATGATCTCAATTCAAGAAACCTGAAACCTCATATGTATTAAATATCTCTATTTTGAAACATGTTTTGTTTCTGTTTTTTTTTTAATAAAATGTTTAAAAAAATGCTTAGAACTTTAATATGTTTATATGTTTTTCTAATGAAAATATCCGGTTCTGCCAAAAAACAAAAACCGGGTTTTTCAAAAATTTAATTTCGGTGAAATCAGAACCGATTATTTAAAATAACCCTTTTTCAAGAGGTGCCAATGTACCCAAAAAAACACGCTTGGTGCGGTTTTTGGGCTGGTGGAATCATCGGTCCATATTTTTTCAAAAATGATAATGGCCGGAATGTAACTGTGAATGGGGTTCGCTATCGCGCCATGATATCGGACTTTTTGGTACCTGCAATTGAAGGCCGTAATCTTGACGACATTTGGTTTCAACAGGACTTGCCATACAGCTGCTCATACAATGGATATATTGAGAGGTCATTTCGAAGAGCAGCAAATGTCACGTTTTCGACAGGTGAGTTGGCCGCCTAGATCGAGTGATATCGCACCTTTAGACATTATTCTTTGGGGTTACGTAACGTCCAAAGTCTGTGCTGACAAACCAGCTACGATTCATGTTTTGGAAGCCAACATTAGACGTGTCATTAAAGCCATACCGGTCGAAATGCTCGAACGAGTCATCCAAAATTGAAATTGCAGCCAATATTTGCAGGAAATTATATTCAAAATATAAATGGCATGAAATGTATTTTTAAATTACAAATAAAGATTCCACACTTGAATTGAATTTTTATATTATTTTTGTTCTGTATTCTGTTAATGTATTTTTAAATTACCAATAAAGATTCCACACTTGAATTGAATTTTTATATTTTTTTGTTCTGAAAATATACCTCTAGATTGCTCACCCTGTATATATGTTCATCTATATATATATATATATATATATATATATATATATATATATATATATATATATATATATATATATATATATATATATATATATATATATATATATATATATATATATATATATATATATATATATATATATATATATATATATATATATATATATATATATATATATATATATATATATATATATATATATATATATATATATATATATATATATATATATATATATATATATATATATATATATATATATGATTTTGCATTTTTCGACAAATCAGGCAAGAAAACTGAAAAGTTAAATATATATATATATATATATATATATATATATATATATATATATATATATATATATATATATATATATATATATATATATATATATATATATATATATATATATATATATATATATATATATATATATATATATATATATATATATATATATATATATATATATATATATATATATATATATATATATATATATATACAGTATAAACTCGATAGTCCGGACCCCGCTAATCCGGATTATTCGGTAATCCGGACGGCGTTTCCCTGTACATTGCGTATTCTATAATCCGGATTCATTGCAATTCAATAATCCGGATCGATTGAAACTCAATAATCCGGATTGATTTCAACTCAATAGTCCGGATTGGTTGCAACTCAATAATTTGGATTGAATGTAAACAGTTGTATAACATACATACATATGTATATATTTTTTGTTAGTCATCGTAGTATGCCTTGCAAAATACCGTTAGAATTGTGCGCTGTGAGTTGTTTATGTTGGTTGAATGGCTACACCTCCGGAGATCACAAGTTAGACGTTGTTGTAATTGGTAAGTCTCGGAACCCAAGTTCGTTTAAGAAGAACCCTCCAGTAGAGTATTATTCCTCAAAAAATGGTTGGATGACAACACATTTGTTTATGGAATGGTTTCATAAATCATTTGTTCCACAAGTAAAAATGTTTCAACAAAACAACAACTTGCCACAAAAAGCGATCCTACTCGTTGACAATGCACCGTCTCATTCAAAAGAATCACTTGTCTCAGAATGCGGTAACTATAAAACCATTTTTCTTCCTCCAAATACTACAAGCCTTGTCCAGCCAATGGACCAAAATCCAATCAGATTAACGAAAATGTATTATAAAAAATCGCTACTGTGTGAAATGGTGAATGCTGGTGAGGAAGATTACACGCAGTTTTTAAAATCATTTAATCTTCAAAAGTGCTGCATTATGCTGAAAAACTCTTGGGGAAAGGTGAATGAGAGTGTGCTTAATTCCAGCTGGAGAAAACTGTTTCCAGAAAAATGGGAGTCTGAAGATGATTTGCCATTATCTGTATTGCAAAAAAAGGCACAATCCAGATGAAAATATATTTTTTACAGACCTGTTTCGAACTTCGTTTAACATAAATTTTAATTCGGAAGAAGTTGAAACATGGATCAATGAAGATAATGAAGATAACTCTACAATGTCAGATATTGAAATTTCCTCAGAAGACGAACAGGTGGATACAATTCCCCTAGCACAAGCGGTAAAAGCCAAGGACGCTCTTCAAGGTTTTGAAACATCAATAAAATGGGCCGAGGAAAATAATGTAGGTGTAGAAAAAATCTTAGTCCTTCACGAAATGCGAGATCTGGCTTTGGAAAAAAACTTAGCTAATTCGCACCAAACAACAGTATTTGATTACTTCACTAAAAGAAATTAGAATTGATTTACGTTAATTTTCAAATATTTTTTTATTTGATTGAATTATATCAACGAAAATTAATGTTTTTATTTTTATTTTTGCAATGAATTAATTTATTTTTTAATAAACACATACTTAGTATTAAACAACATATTTAAACGCATTTTCAATAAAAAAAACAACAGTTAAAAAAAACCTCGATAATCCGGAAATCTCGATAATCCGGATTGGGGTCTACAATCAATTATCCGGATTATCAAGTTTTTACTGTATATATATATATATATATATATATTTATATATATATATATATATATATATATATATATATATATATATATATATATATATATATATATATATATATATATATATATATATATATATATATATATATATATATATATATATATATATATATATATATATATACAGTAAAAACTTGATAATCCGGATAATTGATTGTAGACCCCAATCCGGATTATCGAGATTTCCGGATTATCGAGGTTTTTTTTAACTGTTGTTTTTTTTATTGAAAATGCGTTTAAATATGTTGTTTAATACTAAGTATGTGTTTATTAAAAAATAAATTAATTCATTGCAAAAATAAAAATAAAAACATTAATTTTCGTTGATATAATTCAATCAAATAAAAAAATATTTGAAAATTAACGTAAATCAATTCTAATTTCTTTTAGTGAAGTAATCAAATACTGTTGTTTGGTGCGAATTAGCTAAGTTTTTTTCCAAAGCCAGATCTCGCATTTCGTGAAGGACTAAGATTTTTTCTACACCTACATTATTTTCCTCGGCCCATTTTATTGATGTTTCAAAACCTTGAAGAGCGTCCTTGGCTTTTACCGCTTGTGCTAGGGGAATTGTATCCACCTGTTCGTCTTCTGAGGAAATTTCAATATCTGACATTGTAGAGTTATCTTCATTATCTTCATTGATCCATGTTTCAACTTCTTCCGAATTAAAATTTATGTTAAACGAAGTTCGAAACAGGTCTGTAAAAAATATATTTTCATCTGGATTGTGCCTTTCTTGCAATACAGATAATGGCAAATCATCTTCAGACTCCCATTTTTCTGGAAACAGTTTTCTCCAGCTGGAATTAAGCACACTCTCATTCACCTTTCCCCAAGAGTTTTTCAGCATAATGCAGCACTTTTGAAGATTAAATGATTTTAAAAACTGCGTGTAATCTTCCTCACCAGCATTCACCATTTCACACAGTAGCGATTTTTTATAATACATTTTCGTTAATCTGATTGGATTTTGGTCCATTGGCTGGACAAGGCTTGTAGTATTTGGAGGAAGAAAAATGGTTTTATAGTTACCGCATTCTGAGACAAGTGATTCTTTTGAATGAGACGGTGCATTGTCAACGAGTAGGATCGCTTTTTGTGGCAAGTTGTTGTTTTGTTGAAACATTTTTACTTGTGGAACAAATGATTTATGAAACCATTCCATAAACAAATGTGTTGTCATCCAACCATTTTTTGAGGAATAATACTCTACTGGAGGGTTCTTCTTAAACGAACTTGGGTTCCGAGACTTACCAATTACAACAACGTCTAACTTGTGATCTCCGGAGGTGTAGCCATTCAACCAACATAAACAACTCACAGCGCACAATTCTAACGGTATTTTGCAAGGCATACTACGATGACTAACAAAAAATATATACATACAACTGTTTACATTCAATCCAAATTATTGAGTTGCAACCAATCCGGACTATTGAGTTGAAATCAATCCGGATTATTGAGTTTCAATCGATCCGGATTATTGAATTGCAATGAATCCGGATTATAGAATACGCAATGTACAGGGAAACGCCGTCCGGATTACCGAATAATCCGGATTAGCGGGGTCCGGACTATATATATATATATATATATATAAATATATATATATATATATATATATATATATATATATATATATATATATATATATATATATATATATATATATATATATATATATATATATATATATATATATATATATATATATATATATATATATATATATATATATATATATATATATATATATATATATATATATATATATATATATATATATATATATATATATATATATATATATATATATATATAGATGAACATATATACAGGGTGAGCAATCTAGAGGTATATTTTCAGAACAAAAAAATATAAAAATTCAATTCAAGTGTGGAATCTTTATTGGTAATTTAAAAATACATTAACAGAATACAGAACAAAAATAATATAAAAATTCAATTCAAGTGTGGAATCTTTATTTGTAATTTAAAAATACATTTCATGCCATTTATATTTTGAATATAATTTCCTGCAAATATTGGCTGCAATTTCAATTTTGGATGACTCGTTCGAGCATTTCGACCGGTATGGCTTTAATGACACGTCTAATGTTGGCTTCCAAAACATGAATCGTAGCTGGTTTGTCAGCACAGACTTTGGACGTTACGTAACCCCAAAGAATAATGTCTAAAGGTGCGATATCACTCGATCTAGGCGGCCAACTCACCTGTCGAAAACGTGACATTAGCTGCTCTTCGAAATGACCTCTCAATATATCCATTGTATGAGCAGCTGTATGGCAAGTCCTGTTGTCCTGTTGAAACCAAATGTCGTCAAGATTACGGCCTTCAATTGCAGGTACCAAAAAGTCCGATATCATGGCGCGATAGCGAACCCCATTCACAGTTACATTCCGGCCATTATCATTTTTGAAAAAATATGGACCGATGATTCCACCAGCCCAAAAACCGCACCAAGCGTGTTTTTTTGGGTACATTGGCACCTCTTGAAAAAGGGTTATTTTAAATAATCGGTTCTGGTTTCACCGAAATTAAATTTTTGAAAAACCCGGTTTTTGTTTTTTGGCAGAACCGGATATTTTCATTAGAAAAACATATAAACATATTAAAGTTCTAAGCATTTTTTTAAACATTTTATTAAAAAAAAAACAGAAACAAAACATGTTTCAAAATAGAGATATTTAATACATATGAGGTTTCAGGTTTCTTGAATTGAGATCATTTAAAAATTATTAAATATGATTCCGTTTGATATGATTTACAGAAATTCATTTAAAGCAGTATAAAAACGATAGAAAGTTTACAAATAATGTAAGTTTTTTTTGTTAAAAATATCTTAAGAACAGAATACAGTTCAAATGAGTATTTTAAGGCAATTTTTTTTTTATTTTTGATAAAAGTTGAAGTCGTTTTTGATAAAAGTGAATGAATTAATTTATTTTTTAATAAACACATACTTAGTATTAAACAACATATTTAAACGCATTTTCAATAAAAAAAACAACAGTTAAAAAAAACCTCGATAATCCGGAAATCTCGATAATCCGGATTGGGGTCTACAATCAATTATCCGGATTATCAAGTTTTTACTGTATATATATATATATATATATATATATATATATATATATATATATATATATATATATATATATATATATATATATATATATATATATATATATATATATATATATATATATATATATATATATATATATATATATATATATATATATATATATATATATATATATATATATATATATATATATATATATATATATATATATATATATATATATATATATATATATATATATATATATATATATATATATATATATATATATATATATATATATATATATATATATATATATATATATGCCTCCATCACGCTTTAAAAACCGGCTATAAATGTAGAAGATATACAGAAAAAGTAAAAAACGCGACTCTTACTTTCAATTTTCGAAACTACCTTGCAATACTACTTTATATTCGATGAAGAGCACACTTGTGGTGCATCAATTGGGTTACAAATTAGTACCTCATCCGCCATATTATCCGGATTTAGCCCCCAGTGGCTATGTCCTGTTTCCAAACCTAAAGAAATGGGTCGGTGGAAAGACATTCAGCTCCAACGATTAAATTATTGATCGTATTTATCCAATGATTCGTTATTTTGATCACACTAACCACACAGACATATTAGGCTTATGATAGATTTAGGGATAATTAATATTTAATAAATTATTTCTTAGGCAATGACTATTTTTCACATTTTTTTCGCAACAATTTTTTTATAAAAATAGCAGGTTGGAGGTACTGGGTTTTAAAGCTAAAGAAGACGGGGATACCGTTAATACATAGATAAGAGAGTCATCTTTGGCCAAACTTACCACTTGCTACTTACTGACAGCAACAAAAAGCGATATCTTCAAATTTCTTTTACTCTCGAAAGCGAAGGTGTTGTACGTACGTATGTGGATCCTCAAATCTAAGTTCAAAGTCCCTAAACAAGATATGCAAAGGAACGAAATGATGTTGTAACAAAAAAAATCAACACATAAAAAAACTCACATTGGCAACAAAATCTCAGTATTCGGAGCCGAAGTACATGAACACCTGAGTTGGCTTACTCTGTGGAGTTCACAGGTTCAATAAGATTCTTTTTATTTCCTTTATCTCAGGGAACCTAATAAAAAAATCAAGGACTTACTACAAAAACAATGTTGAGAAAAATCAAGCCTTGATTCTTACCTTGACGTGGAAAACAAATGAACATGATCACTAAAAAAACTGGCCTTATGGCTTAAAAAGCCATCAGTGAGTGACACCTCATTATAGAAACTTGTTGCACAAAGAAAAATGGCTATTGATTAAACCTCTTGAAAAACCTATGGTATTTCCGAAAACTTCCATTAACGACGTTAACCACACTTATATAACAATAGCGAAGCGACAAAGAAACAACACTCCTAAATCATTTTCAACGAATAGGCAAACAAACAAAAAACAGACAAAAGAGTAAAATAAAAAAGCAAAAAGTTTAACTTCACTGGGTTTCGAACCTGGGTTCCCAAGATTGCAATCGGAAACACATCCTTTGCACCACGACAAACTAATAAACAAATACACATACTAAACCGAAATTGAAACGTTCTTAAGGATACATGCATTTAAGCTTACTTTGAATATAAAGAAAATGTATACGGAGATGTTTTACCTAAAGAGGAAGAAAAAAAATCTACAAGTGCCACTACAAATACCCTCCCCTAAGATCAGATTTCGGGAATTACAATGACCTGAAATCTGAAGCCAGTTGTAGATGATCATTGTCTGATATCGTTGGCGTGATATGTACCTTTTTTTATGGCCCCTCAAGTCTTCAAGCTCATAGTAACAACTACCAAGCTTGCGGAGAATGTTCGCTTTAACAAAAGTTGGAGCTAATTTGGCCCTGTTCGAAATTACTCAGCTTAAAGTTCCGTCTGAAATCTCTTGACCAATATCACAGGAAATCTCCTTGCCTCTCAATTGTAAGTTCTTTCATTTTTTCGAATTGTTTGCATTTCACATCAGCCGCCCTCCTACCTATTATATTCCTGGAATCATCCTTATCAAACTGTACTGATCTGTCTTCCAGCATCTCTAGCTTTCCAGTAAGGCGTATGTTGATTCATTTGTTATCATATGTTGACCAAAAGATAAGTAATAAGGAGAAGTCCCGATCGAAAAATGAACAGCAGATCCTAAAGCACAAGCTACGTATGCTGCTAAGGAATGAGTCCCAGTTCTTCTGGTGCGGGTCCACATATGACTTAATTGCGGACAACACCGATCTGTTAACCCTCTCAGAAGCATTAGCTGGTGGCGCATGTACAGCAGTGTATATGTGGTTCACATCATATCTTTTCAGAAAGTCATTAAATTGATTTGACTTAAATTGGGACCCATTGTCCGAGACTATCGTTTCTGGCACGCCAAACGCGGGAAACAACTCCGATTCCAAATAATCTACAACCACATCCGATGAAAACTTCTTGACCGGCTTTAAAAATGGAAATTTCGAATAGTGATTCAAGGCAATAAATATCCCAATATGACCAGACTTTGATCTGGGGTAAGGTCCAAAGAAGTCTATGTATAATAGTTGAAAGAATCTGGATGTCTCCGCCATTTTCCCCATAGGAGGACTAAGCACTTGGTTAGGGTACTTAGATAATTTACAGGTTTCACATCCATTCACATATTGCCTGACATCTGAAACTAAATTTGGCCAGTAGTAGTACCTGCGAATTCTCTCCAAGGTCTTGTTGATGCCTCCTTGCGCAGAAAGAGGACTATCATGAGCCTTTTTCAAGACTTTAGGAACCATTGCTGATGGAATCCACAGTTTATATGTGAAGGCGATCCCCAGTAGCATGATCTGTCCGTCGATACAAGTATCCATCCGTTATCTTCAAGCCTGGCAATTTGGTAATGTTTTCCTTAATTTTTGTCAATAAGTTGTTTGTACTCGTTCGATTGAAAATGTGTGGACGTCAAATCGACGAAGACCCCACTGTCATTAACGAAATCAGACAGAATATTTGGTTGGGCTTGGTTTAGCTTCTTCAACATAAAGGCGATAGGAACTTCATCACCCTCCGCATTCTTTTGTACCAATACACTTCCTATTCCAGTCTTACTAGCGTCGCAATGTATAAAAAACGGTTGCGAAAAATCAGGGCTATGTAAGACTGGCGCCGTACTCATATAGGTCTTTAATGACTCAAAATCGTCTTGAGCTTGTTCTGTCCATACAAAGGCGAAGTAACTGAAGCATAATTTCTAATAAACTTCCGATATCAGCCTGTCATTCCCAGAAATCGCCTAAGTTGTTTTACAGATCGCGGAACTGGGAAGTCGGTGATGGCAGACAGTTTTTCCGGATCTGTGCGAATAACCCCGTTACCAACCAAATGTCCTAGGTATTTTACTTCATAGACACAAAACTTACTCTTTTCAACGTTGATCGTCAACCCTGCGTCGCGTTGTCGTTGAGCAATTGTTCGCAAAACCTCAAGATGATTTTCGAACGATTCCGAAATAATTAGAAGATCTTCTAGATACACAAAAACTTCGGATCTTAGGGCAGGAGGTATAATCTTGTCCATTAGACGTGACATCGTTTGGGGGGCATTACATAACCCGAAAGGCATCACATTGTGCTGATATAAAGGCCTACCGGGTATTGTAAATGCCGTCATATCCTTGGAGTTGTTATCTAGAGGAATCTGCCAAAAAGCATCTTTAAGGTCCAAACTAGTTATAAATTCAGCCTTCGGTAGTTTACTGAGGATCCCACAAATCTGTGCCAAAGGGTAAACATTACCTATAGTCACTGAGTTTAATTTTCGGCTATCTAAGCATAGACGGTTCTTATTAGGCTTTCTATGAAGAACTACCGGCAAGGACCAAGCGCTGTTAGACTCCTCTATCAAACCCAAAGCTAACATCCTGTCCAACTCAGCGTATATTAGTTTTTCTACTGCCGTTTTGCTACCGCTGTTTTATAGGTTTCGTGTTTCCAACGTCGATAACGTGGCTCAAAAAAGCCGTCTTCCCCAGACCCTTCTTCGCAAAAGATGAAAAGGTGTTAATTATAATTAACACCTTTCCATCTTTTGCGAAGGAATTATAATTATCTGATGTAATCGCTGTCGCTGATTAAAGGATAATTCCATTTGGTCAGATACCTCACCTATCATAGAAAAAAAATCCAGAGTACTAACAGAACCCAATCCTGCTGGCAGTAACTCAAAGACTAGGGACTATAAAAATAGTAATGACCTTCTAGATATTCTTAAATGTAATGGACGTCTCGACACACCCCACGATGCACTGGCTATTCCGATCGGCAGTCTTAACAGAAGAATTCAGTTTCCTATAAGGCAAACCAGACGATAAATACTCCTCGGCTACTTTACCACCAATGCAGCTGAGTGATGCTCCAGTATCCAAAAGACCCAATATCTTTTTGCCAAAGAGTATTACCTCACCATAAGGTCCTACATCATCAGGTTTGTTCAAAACTGAACAGATGAATTTTTTCCTAAAACCCCTAACTTTTTGCCAAAATGAACGCATCCTCACAGAAGACCGAGTAGGATTAGAAGGAGAATCAAAAATACGAGTCCTGGCTTTATAATACTCCTTCATTCGAACATGAAGTGGTTTGAAAGAATAATGAATCTTACTCGAGTCAGGAATTTCTTGTTTTTCGTGCAGTTCTTTATTGTGTCATTTCCGGGTAATTTGGAACTGTTTTCGGTAGAATTAGAAACGATTACGTGTGGCTTATTCAAAATATTTATATCGCTTCGGGATCCAGCGTTCTGCTGTTCCTCGGATTTCCGGATGCACCATTGTGTGCACCCGTGCGACCGTTTTTTGAACAGTTTACACAATTAGGTTTATAAACATTTGGTAGCCCACAACCAAAACAAAAGACGGTTCTATCAGCCAAACTATCATGATAACGATGACCAACTTTACGACAACTCCAGCAAGTCGAAGCTATCTCATCAATACCGTCGCTTTCTTAGACTCAACAACAATGCCCTCATTGCATTCCTGATCTATTTCAGAAATTTTCATCACAGCAGATCCATGTTTGAACGAACTGAATGCTTGTTTCCTACAAACATCTTGCAAAAAGAACTCTCTACGTCGGCATGTATAAAGAAGTTGTTGTATCGACACGATCTGAGAATTTCGTGCTGTATCTCTGGCAGAAGATTTCTACGCAATATATCTACCAAGGTAATATCAGACAATAGCTTCGTGAAAGCTATCGAAGCTTTTATTACTCATATGATTTCTCTCCCTTATCACCTCTCTATAATCAACGTCGGTGCGGGAGTCCTTGTTCTGCTGCCTCAATGCTTGGCACATATTCGGCCACGATATATTGGTGACAGACTTATGGTAACGCCAAAACTAATCAGCAGTTTTTCCTTCGAACAAAGAACCGGCATTGTGGTAAAGCAGAGCAAAGTTTCCTTGCAAAGTCTGATTGGTTTACGCTTCAATTCGGTAAATGAACATCTTCACGAATAAGCTATTAGCACCACCAGTGAGCTTTATATTCCAATTGGCCATAATTTGCAAGACCTTATCGGGACGGATACCCAAATCGGACAATGGGGAAGTCCTGACATGGAATGGTTTAATCCGGAAGTAGCAACAAATGCATCTGAATGCCTCTGAACATTCATTCTTCCGCTATTATTATCGGGGGTAATACCTAAAAGTTGGTGAAAAGTTTGCTGTTCCACGGCAGGAAGTGTCTGCATGTGAGGAGAAGTTCGGTAAATGTTGTTTGCTTGATTGTTCGAGTTAGATGCTCCTATGTTTAATCTAGCTAGACTGGCTTCAACTGATTTCTCTACCATAGCAGTAATCTGATTACTTAAATTGGCAAACAGTTGCGTCTGTTGTCCGTAGATCACTGACGTTATAATATCTATCATTGAATCATTTTGATTTGAGTCTAACGTAGCCGCTCCAGTTATATCAGTGGAGTTGTTTTCTCCGGAAGAAAATAACGATGTATTAGCCTGTATTTCGAGCTTGATCTTGAACACGATCTCGATCACGAGCCCTGCTTTGGGATCTCGTACCCATTGGAGAATGTCGGTCATATCCGATCCTAGCATTGCAAACTGGACCGTAGGGTCTTGTTTTGTCAAACAAGTCTTATGGGAATTTTGTCCACAAAGGGTCTGATGCAATTGAGCAGCTAAACCAATGACGTTATTACAACCCTCGCAATAGCTGTTGTTGCCCTCGACCACGCCCTCAAGAATATCACCACTGTTCGCCTGCGACATGATTCCTTTTTTTCAGAAAACTCAAAACAAAAAAACAAACAACAAAGATAACCAAAATTAAGACAATGTTTTAATTTTGGTAAATTTATGCCCACGCAAGAAGAAGCGAATCCTAAGAGAATAAAATAAGATTTCTGCCTGTTTGTATGTAGAGGTGTATTCCAAACGGAAAAAGTTACCAACGCAACACAATTACAGCCGGAAATATACTTCGCTCATATGTGTGCGTAGTCGTGCGGTGACATTTATACGAGTATGTGTGTTTTCGTTGAATGTTCGAACAACCAACAATTTTCATGTAGTATGGTGAGTATACACAATACATCAAATTTAAACAGAAAATGTTGTTGAGTAAAGATAAAATCAAAAACTGTTAATATTTGTCTGCACCAATCAAATGTTGAGTTTAATATTTTTGAAATTTAAATACAGAAACAAATTTCATTATGTAATATAATTAAATTTATAAAGTTGTGACGTATTTCAACGCGTAAAAAAATATATTGGAATTATTTACTTATACATCCCAGCTTGATTCCAATTATTCCCAAATACAACCTAGTGAGTGAAAAACAATCCTTAGAGAGATAGAAGTAGATGAATAGAAATGATAGACAAAAAAGAGGAAATGGAAATCATAGAAAAACATTCACTGTATTGGATAGATGACAGGACCGTGTCATCTATTTTCTAGCTACAGTATCAGAGTAAACATGATCAGCATTCCTCACACAACGGTTAGATTTAGCGTAATTATCCACAGTCTAAATTCCTGAAAATGCTCAGAGCACTTAAAAAATTTTACTATTAGACTAAAGGACGAATGAGGACAACTCTTATTAAAGGTTGCTATTGGAAACATGAAAGTTTTTATGGAAAGAAAATTCCACCACATAAAAGAATTCGTCGGAAGCAAGATATGTAAAAGGAAAACAAATGAGAATAGTAATACAAAAGAAAGTGTTAATTTAATAAGGCGACGCACAATGAAAATTATGTTATCCTATATAACTACATAATAATTGAATTTTCTAGATTTTCTGCTTGTGTCGGGCCCCACGTTGGGCGCCATAAAACTGTAGCATACAAGGATCAAAAGAACACCGCAATGGTTTGGTTAGCCCGTCATGAGTTAAGCACGCATGGTCTCCGGCTTTATTGCTCGTCGGATGGGGGGGGGGGGGGGGGGGGGTTCAAGCTCAAATACTAACGTAGTCACAACAACAATTTTGTTTTGCGTGCTTGAAATGGTAGAAGAAGGAAACAGGAGAGAAAAAAAGAAAGGACTACACCAGGATTCTATTATTAAGGATTGGTGATGACACAGAAGGCGTTGGTGTGTCATGCTAATTTGCCCACCCAACCTGATCACGAAACAATTACAATAAATCCAGAAAAAAAAGTATATTTTTGAGATCCCACATTTCTCCTCACCAGGTGTTTAAAGGGTTGGAATCAAATAGGAAAGTTCAGGTTTTTAAGCGAAAATCATAGTTGATTTATTTATAAAGTAAAAATTTATTTTTCAAATCTTCATAAAAATAAATTGGAGTAAAGTTTAACTAGTTTTGACTTGAATGAAGTAACTCACACATCGAGCTTAAGATAATGGTTAACATCCATAAAGCAAAAAGAAGTAAAAAAAATAAATATAATTACTTAAGTCAAAGAAACAAAATATTGGTTATAAGGAGAAGGCAAATATACTACTATGACTTAAATTAATATACAAAATAAAAAAAAATTATTTTAATAAACGGGATAAGAAACAACTTTTGTGTGCATGTCAGTGTCATTTATTACCAAAGGACGAGAAAATATTAAATATTTGTTATTCCAATGCTTCGAAGAAAATGGATATAATTTTACACAATTCGGAACATTAAAATATTTCATTTTGAACAGGGATTAACCGGCTCAAGACCTCTAGCTTCTACATTTAAATAGAATACAAGTTTTTAACAAAATGGCAAAGTGACACGGATTTTCGTGGCTACACACTGTTTTTATCATGATTTCGGGTCCGTGACAACCCTCTTCAGAAAGCTTTGCTGCAATTGTTGAAAGTAAAACCGAACTCTATAAGGCCAGGCTCTCCCCAAACGAATGAGAACTACTGTTGTAAACCTTACCTTTCAAGTTTTCTTCACACAATTGCCCAAGAAAATACAACTCACTCTTGCCACCTCTAAAGAGACTCCACATCGAGAGCCATCAATAGATTTCTTTTACAACAACGTGTGTGTGTGTTGTAAAAAGAGTTTAGTTGACTATGTCAACCTGTGTGCCGTGCTGTGCATGTACGTATGTTTAGCTCGTTTGTTTCACTTCGGTCTGTTGCCTGTACACATTGAACAGGGATTAACCGGCTCAAGATCTCTTGCTTCTATATTTAAATAGAAGACAAGTTTTTAACAAAATGGCAAAGTGACATTGATTTTCGTGGCTGCACACTACGTTTATCATGATTTCGGGTCCGTGACAACCCTCTTCAGAAAGCATTGCTGCAATTGTTGAAAGTAAAACCGAACTCTATAAGGCCAGGCTCTCCCCAAACGAATGAGAACTACTGTTGTAAACCTTACTTTTCAAGTTTTCTTCACACAATTGCCCACGAAAATACAACTCACTTTTGCCACCTCTAAAGAGACTCCACATCGATAGCCATCAATAGATTTCTTTTACAACGTGTGTGTGTGTGTTGTAAAAAGAGTTTAGTTGACTATGTCAACCTGTGTGCCGTGCCGTGCATGTACGTATGTTTAGCTCGTTAGTTTTATTTCGGTCTGTTGCCTTTACACATTGAACAGGGTTTAACCGGCTCAAGACCTCTTGCTTCTATATTTAAATAGAAGAGAAGTTTTTAACAAAATGGCAAAGTGACATTGATTAATTACACTACTTTTATCATGATTTCGGGCCCATGACAACCCTCTTCAGAAAGCTTTGCTCAAATTGTTGAAAGTAAAACAGAATTCTATAAGGCCAGGCTCTCCCCAAACGAATGAGAATTACTGTTGTAAACCTTACCTTTCAAGTTTTCTTCACACATATTGTATGATTTCTTAATTTTATTTTTGTATGATTTATACATTTTTCTTATATAAATTAAACGTAAATTAAACGTTCATGGATAGGTCTTTTCAAAACTTTAACAAGAGTTTCGTAGAAACAAAGTCACATCATGATCAATTAGATACTCGTACTTCAAATATGGATTACAGAAGTGATTTTCCAACTATGACGTTTTATTACAGTCGAATGTTAAGTAACATTGCGGTATGTTTTACATGTGCTCTCTTTTATTGATCATGTAATAACTTGTTTCACATTGTTATTTTTGGAACATAATGTTTTGACATTGAAACCGCTATTCTACAATCGAACAATGAGCATACATACAAACGTATACATGCAAATTGCTAAAAAAAAAAAAATGCGCAGAGAGAAAGGGTTTCACCATGAAAGTTGTTTACTCAAGAACAAAACTTATATAGAATAAAAAAAAAATAGAAAACTTACTTGTCATACGGATCCCTCGATGAAAGGCCTTTCAAGTACAGGTGAATGACGAAGAGGGGGGGGGGGCTGTAGCAAAGATCAACCCCGAAATGATAATGATTGGTATGGCCTATATTAAATGCCAATGCACTTTTTTCTTGTTAATTTTATATTTAAATGTCCCAAACCATATTTATCTAATGATTCGTTATTTTGATCGTACTAACCACACTGACACATTAGGCTTATGAAAGATTTAGGAATAATTAATATTAAATAAACTTTTTCTTAGGCAATGACAGTTTTTTACACAATTTTTCACATTTTTTTTTCGCAACAATTTTCTTTATAAAATTAGCAGGTTTTGCCCAACTTCACAAGAACTTTTTTTATGTCTTTTTTCCTTTGTTTGCACCGACGGAAAACACTTTTTATATGTATCTTCAATGCGGAGCGTTGATCACAGCGAAAGATTATATACAGAACCACGAGAAGATTAGAAAAGCGGCAGTGCAAGTGTGAGACTATAGGCCTCTTCAATGGCTGAATACCAGTCTGTGGAGGTAATAATTTCAAAGCAAAAGAAGACGGGGGTATCGTTAATACATAGATAAGAGAGTCATCATTGGTCAAACTTACCACTTGCTACTAACAGCAACAAAAAGAGATATCTCCAAATTTCTTCTGCTCTCGGCCGGAATATTATCTTTTGAAAAAGCGAAGGTGTTGTACATACATACGTATGTGGATCCTCAAATCTAAGTTGGAAGTCCCTGAACAAGAGATGCGAAGGAACAAAATGATTTTGTAACAAATAAAAAATGAACAAAAAAAAACTCACATTAGGCAACAAAAGCACAGTATTCGGAGCCGATGTGGAGTTTCCAGGTTCAATAAGATTCTATTTATTTCCTTTATCTCAGGAAACCTAATAAAAAAAATCAAGGACTTAATACAAAAAACAATGTTGAGAAAATTCAAGCCTTGTTTCTTACCTTGACTTGGAAAACAAATGAAAATGATCAGAAAAAAAAACTGACCTTATGGCTTAAAAAGACAGCACTGAGTGACACCTCGTTAAGAAAACTTGTTGCACAATGAAAAATAGGTGCTGATCAAACCTCTTATAAAACCTATGGTATTTCCGAAAACTTCCATTAAGGAAAGCGCGACATACCAACACATCCATTTCTTTCCAAAGCCAATATGTCTCCATGTAACGTATATATGTATGTGCTTAACCACACTAATATAACAATAGCGAAGCGACAAAGAAACATCACTCCTTAATCATTTTCAACAAATTGGCAAACAAACAAAAAACAGACAAAAGAGTAAAATAAATAATATTAAATAATAAAGTGCTTTAATAATATATTACTGTGGATTAGAAAATTATATCAGAGAATACACGGATACAATTATTCATTGGTCAGATCAATTTTGGAAAGCAAGACATTTTCCATATTCTAGAGTATTACTCCAAGATTCAATTAAATACTCGTAGTTGAAAAACTGTATACATAACACGTTACTTCTGTTTATTTCTCTTAACCATGTATGGGACAGCAAAGCGCACCGGGCTTCAGATTGATATGTACAAAAACCATTCCTTTCTTTTGATTTCATACCTTTTTTTGAATATCCCTGTAATAGCTTTATACAATGTGAAAACGGTTTCAAAAAAATAAATTCTAAGATACTGCCGAAACAAATGTCTTCGTTACGTTTCACGGTATGGAAGTAAGTATCATCTTAGTTAATAAAATACCAAATTCCGCGATGAGTGTCACATTTTCTATGTGCGATTATATTCATCCACCTGAGGATGGAGTGTTTCCAAAATCTGTCATTCTTTGAGTTTTTTGATTTGTTGTGATCATTTGTTGATATTACTTTTGAACGAGGAATTACTCCACAAGCTAATAAGATCAGGTTCGTTGTTGTTTGTCCTAGAGGGAAGGAAAAGTAAGTCAGCGAATTTAAAGCAAACACATCATCGTTCGGTAGACGCATTTAATTATTTATACAAAAGCCCACAGGGCCAAAAAAAAACCGTATTACTTAGCAATACATTCCCAAATAGACTTAAAAACTAAAATAAATTTTAATAATAAAAAAATGTATATATAATATACTTATAACACTGTGGAACATTTTTGGGGTTATTGTCTGGGGGTGAGAAATTCCAAGTCAGGGTGATGGTACTAGGTCAGTATATTAAAACCCTCAAAGGGTTTTGCGATCGTATGTGCCAACATTTTACAACTAAGCGAAAAAACATCAAGATAAGGAAAAAATGTAAAAGGTCATAAAAAAAACTGGCACATACGAACGCAAAACCCTTTGAGGGTTTTAAAATACTGACCTAGTACCATCACCCTGACTTGGAATTTCTCACCCCCCAGATTGGCTGTTGTACTGTGTAATTGATAGCAAACTTAATTCATCATATTGATTCTTCATTGTAGAAGTTATGGTATTTTGCGTAGGTTGTATTCGACTAACATTTATTTACCGCCATGGGTTTTGTATGGACTAGAGGTGGTGTCGGGTACAGTCGAATATAATTAGCTTATATGTACTGTAACTCGGTTTGTAATAATGTTCATAGGCGTGAACATGTATCTGCGTTTGTTAGAAGTTTTTAAGAGTGTCATTTACTGAATATGTTAATCATAGGATTTTATTTCAGTTCTATAAGGCAGAGTTTCTTAAACTAGGTGTCGCGACCCCCAAAGGGGTCGCGAAAAAATTGTGAGGGGTCACAAGAAACAGCATTTTATTCCTTGATTTTATTAACGCAATAAGCTTTTCCTCCTTTTGAAACTATTTTTTTCGAATTTATTTATTTTTTGTATGTATTTGAAGTTGTATTTGTTATGTTTCTCCGTGCTGAAAGGCTAATTTGGAGTTCTCGTACGTACGTTGTACGATTGCTCAGTCATTTTTGTCTGTGCATGCGTCTCTTTTGATGTCAACTCAACGACTGAAACTGAGAGAGTAACAATACGTCGTTATGGCGACAATATAAATGAAGACTTTCTATTTAGTCGGCCACTAGATGGACATACAACAGGTGAAGATGTATTTTTAAAAATGGATGATTTTTTTAAAGAGAATGATCTAAAATGGAGTAATTGCGTTGGCGTATGCACAGATGGGGCAGCAGCGATGACGGGAAGGCATGTCGGATTTATATCTAAAGTTAAATCGGTTGCTAATGCACATATTACTTTTACACATTGCATGATTCATCGCGAAGCATTGGCTGGCAAAAAGGTATCTTTGGATCTAAACTCGGTTTTACAAGTTGCAGTTAGGATCATCAACTTTATTAAAAGCCGTGCCTTTAATACGCGCCTGTTTGTTAATTTCTGCAAAGATATGGGTTCGAAGTATGAAAAGCTTTTGTTGCATTCAGAAATTAGATGGCTGTCAAGAGGGAGAACATTGAGACGCTTGATGGAGTTGAAACATGAGGTAATGCTGTTTTTAGCGCAGAAAAACTCAGCTGATTCTGAACTTTTTCATAATGAGCAGTGGATGTGCAAATTATCTTATTTGTCAACGATTTGTGAACGAACTAAATTTGTCTCTTCAGGGGACGTATACAAATATTTTTAATTTGGGCAACAAAATCCAAGCATTTGTGAAAAAAATAAATGTATGGAAAAATTTAGTAACAAATGACAGATTTGAAATGTTTTCATACACGAATGATTTTGTTACTGAAAATAATTTGGATTGCAATATTATCAAGACGGTTATAATTGATCATTTGGAATCTTTGGAAAAACAATTCAAGAAATATTTTCAGCCAGATATTAACAGTCATTTTGATTGGGTGCAAAAACCATTCAATGAATCAATTCAAAACATCACACATCTTCCATTAAAAGCTCAAGAAGAATTCGCGGAACTTTCGAGCGATACAAATTTAAAGCTAGAATTTGCTCAAACAAACTTAAATTCTTTTTGGATCAATGTTAAAGACGAATTTCCAATACTCTCCGACTTAGCGATCAAAATGCTACTGCCATTTGCTACCACATACTTGTGCGAATCAGCGTTTTCAACGCTTGTTGTAATTAAATCAAAAAATCGTTCTTGCCTTACCAATGATGAAACAGCCATGAGACCTGCGCTATCTGAAATAATCCCGAGATTGGATCTACTCTGTAAATCAATGCAAGCACACCCATCTCATTAATTATACACTTATTTTTTATTTTTGTTTCTGAATTTTGAATTAGTTTTAATTTATACATGTACATACATAATTATTTTTCGTTTGGTTTCTGAATTTTGAAATTAATTTGATTTTTTTTAATATAAAATTTATAGTAAATATGATAATCTGTATATATTTTTATTATTACTTTCTATATAAAATCATTAGAACATGTATTTTCAAAATTAAATTATACTTTCTTGGGGGTCACTAAAAATTTCGTATTACGAAAATGGGTCACATAGCAAAAAAGTTTAAGAAGCCCTGCTATAAGGTAAT
Source organism: Hydrotaea diabolus (assembly GCA_963513945.1). Taxonomy (NCBI): domain Eukaryota; kingdom Metazoa; phylum Arthropoda; class Insecta; order Diptera; family Muscidae; genus Hydrotaea; species Hydrotaea diabolus. The sequence continues at coordinate 94,956,632 of OY740717.1, read as the reverse complement.
TAATCGTGGTGTGCCTGTTCCACTGGCAGTTCATTCTGTTCTTCGTACTCTAGTAGGAATACTCAAATCGTTATACCTAGAATTTTTGATTCCATATTTGAAAAGTCTTTTGTTGTTCGAGTAGCCAGATGCTGGAATCAATTGCCTATTGAACTGCGAGTTTTTTCTCACTCTAATAATGCCTTTCGTCTTAAACTCTTTGATTGCTTTATATCAGTTACACCTTAATAATTATGTTCATAATTTCATTTTTATTTTCATGGATATAAAACATGTTTGCCAACCACATGTCTAAGCATGGTTTGTACAAATCTGGACTATATTTCTATTTTTTTAGTTCTACTTGATATAAATATGGCTGGGGAGCCAATTGCGTTAAATTACACAGTACAACAGCCAATCTGGGGGGTGAGAAATTCCAAGTCAGGGTGATGGTACTAGGTCAGTATATTAAAACCCTCAAAGGGTTTTGCGTTCGTATGTGCCAGTTTTTTTTATGACCTTTTACATTTTTTCCTTATCTTGATGTTTTTTCGCTTAGTTGTAAAATGTTGGCAAAAACGTAGTTTGACATAACTCGAGAACGACTAGTTCGATTTTGCTGAAATAAATCAACATTTTTGCAATTAGAAATCAATTTTTTTTAAAACATATAAATCCCAAACGGAAAAACGTGTAGAGTCTTATAACGAGTCATGTAAAGTCACATAACCTATAAACAAAATGCGACATAGATCATAGAAATCGATTAACGCGTTCTGCTTTTATTTACAATTAAGTAACTTCACCCCCAGACAATAACCCCTAAAATGTTCCACAGTGTTATTTATGTTACGTAATTGTGTTGCCATATCACATATTTCAGATTTATTGCATTTTTCTAAAAAAAATCCTACTAAATTGTATAGGCGAAAATACCAAATGCCAACAAACCCAAATAAATGTAAAAAATACAAACAGATAAACAAAACAAACAAACAAATTTTTCAAAAAAAAAATATACAAATTATTACAAAAAAAAAAAAAAACAAATTTTTCACAGCAAAACAAAAAATACTGTGAAATCCGCCAGTGTACTTGTGGGAGGTCACCTTTAAGCAGAGCTTCCATTTTTGCTATCCATTTTTATTTTGTTGTTTTGCTTTCTCAACTCGTTCGAGCTGGAGAAACAGCATTTTGTAAAAAAAAAAACGGATACGTGTTCTTTCGATTTGTCGATCGACTCATCGTTCGCATAGAATGTGATGAGAAAAACCCAAATCATATTTCTTTCGTGTACGAAGCAAACGAATAACAAAGCCGTTTTTGTTGGTTTGGTCTATAATTTTTTACATTATATGCTGAAAAAAGTAATTATCGATTTGTTTTGCAAATAAACTTACCACAAATAGAACAATTAATGTCGGACTTGCAGCGGCTATAAACTCCACGCTTTCTAGCTCTTGAGTTTGATGTAGCATTACCTGAAGATGCTGCGGAATCACCTGATGTTGTATGAATATCAGTCAATAACTGTTGTTGAGGTAATCTACGCCGTTTCATTATATGTGCATACGAGTAAGCCAAAGAGAGTACTTGTTGTCGAAAAACTGTGGTCACCTGCGATTTCGATCAGATGGTGTCCATGAAGCATAGATTTCAGAAAAAAGTATGTACGAATTCAAAGCAGATATATCAATTATTTTAGCGAATACAATATTCGGCCATTTTTTTTTTTTTGCGATTTTTGCGTTTTGTGGTGTAAAAGCCAATCATTTGGTCCGCAGTATCTATGCCTCATAAGAGATATGAAGCATAAGAAATTATAGAGAAACAAAAAATAGCATATCGAATTGTTATAAAAAACAATCTACGGTATTTTCTTTGACCCACACTCATCAACTACAGCCTCTCTCTGCATTGTACTTATCAATATCGTTGCTTTGTTTTTGTGACTTATGTATGATAAAAATGTCGATATATCATTGGAAGCAAATGTTGACTTAAACAGGGTGTCCGCCGGAAGGTATACTACAGGGTGTCCGTCGGGAAGGTATACTACTTTGTTTTTTAATAATTTTGATTAAATGAAAGAAAATGCATCTTATACTGATAAATGTTTTATTTAATGTCGGCAATTATGTATGGAATACAATATCAGATAAATGTCTGCCTCTGTTAGCCTCACAAATGCGAGTCCTTCCTTATGAGCACATTTTCATTACATTCAGCACTGCGACGAATTGAGGTTGATGGATTGTTTTGAACACTTGCTTGATCAGCAATAATTTATTCAGCCGATCTTGCATTATGTTGTGGTCCATGCCTGGGCCTATCAGCTACAGGCACTCTTTCTTCGAAACCATCCACTACACGATAAATAGTGCGTTGTGTTGGCACGTTGTTTCTTCCAAAAATTTCACGTAACTTTCTCATCGTCACAGTATTTTGATAAAATGTTTAACGATTTATGGAATATTATTCTATAATAAATTTGCCACGTTTCTACTTCACGACTACCAAATTTGAACTGTCAAGACTAATGTTTACTAAAATGTCGGCAAAACAGTCATCAATTTCAGAGCGAAGAATGTTTTGTTTTTACGTACTGTTCCCACATAATTTAGTGTTGTGATTGATGCGCTTAAATCAAATAAAAATGTAAAAAGCGATTTAATAAATACTTATGACTTAATTGAATGAATGCCGGTAGAAAAAGAATATAAAAAGATAAAGTAAGAAGAGATCAAAAAAATGTAATGTCAAAATGACAATTATGGATTTACATGCATCAACATGCATCATATGTCATTACAATACATATGATGCATGTTGCCACCTTCCAAAACGTCCTCTTAACATGTAGCTTATTTAGGATGAGTGGCCAAGTCCTTCTAAACATTTTTCATTAATTGTTCTCGGTAAGGCCTTTTTCTTTTATCTGCCACCATTTGTTGCGTCGGAATATGACAAAGCTGAAGTAATCCTTAACTTACAGATTGGCGCACAAAGTGATATTTAATGTCGATATGATTCGTACGGGAATGAAAAACTATGTTTTTGGCTAAAAACAAAGCACCTTGATTATTAAAACAAAAATTTTAACATCATTTGGCAAATCCATATGTAATTCTATAAGAAAGTCTCTTAGGTAAAAAGCTTCTTTGGCAGCCTCTGCCAAGCTTACGTATTCTGCCTCTGTTGAAGACTGTGCAACTGTGCGCTGTTTTTGTGATTTCCAGGTTATGCGGCACCAGAATATAGGAAAACATAACCAGTATATGGGCGACGGTCGACAGTGCAACCTCCCCACTTAGCGTGAGAACAGCCTATGATAGACTTATCAGTCCTTTTGTAGTTCAATCCTTTTTCAATAGTACCAGCTATATAGCACGAAGTTCTCTTAGCAGCACACCAATGATTCCAGTTAGGATTGTTAACAAATTGCGCAAGTCGACATACAGAATTGATATATCGGGCCTTGTAGCTACCGATAGTTACATCAATGCCTCAATCAACTCCCTATACGGATAAATACTCGTATCTCCCTCTTTGTCTGGCTCCGTAATGACTTGCTCAGTTATTTCGGCAGGTGTTTTAACTGTATTGCTATTTGCAATTCCTTAATATAATTGTTCTGCCTTAATACGATGGTATAATTCACTTGATGAATTTCTAGCTCAAGACAATAGGAAGCCCGACCATGGAATTTTATATCAAAATAATTTGAAAGTTGAATTCGAATGGCCTCTATGGTTGTTACATCTTAAGCTGCAACGAGAAGATCATCAACAAAGACTAATATGAGTACTAACTTGCCTTCAAGATTGCCACGGAAGAAACATGGTTCGTTTTCAAGCGATTTATATCCCATTCCAACAAGCTTATTGTTCAGTTCCACGTACCACTGCCTTCCAGCCTGATTTAGCCCACATAAAGCTTTGTTAAGTCGGCATGGATTTCCACCATTGTGCAAATCCTTAAGCATTTGTCTTGTCTGTACAACAACATAAGAATTTTTGCCACAGCTCGCAATAATTCTTTCCAACATTTCATCCAACATTACAGGTACTTTTATTATCACCTTTTCCTTCAAAATGCCATTGAGATACGCTGTTACAACATAAAATTGCCATATTATTAGACACGTTGCACTGCCAAAGCTAACACCCGCAAAGTGTCAAGGGTTTAAAACATTACCTCGTGAACTAGCCGCCATTGCCACAACACTTCCTGATGATTGTTTCCGTGCCTCACTTTCTTTAATAATTTTAACCTTCAATGCCTCTGCATTCGGCAACTCATCTCTGGTTTCAATCAGTGTTTGAAATGGCTCTTGTGCGCGCACACGCACTGGTAAATGCGCTTGAGTTTTGAAGTGTGTGTGCGAAACAACTGCTCGGCACTTTGTAATGTTCTGAGCATGTCACACATGAATTTCCCTCGACAAAACCAACGAAGAGCAACACAATTGCGTGGCTCTTTTGGTTGCGTGCTAGTCAAAGAGCTCGCACTTGTTGCGAGGGAAAGAGCAACATCGGCTGCACAGTTCTTTCGCATTTCGTGTTCTGGCATGAAAAGGGCGAAAATAACATCGGCAATACATGTTGTCAACATAAACCATTTATCGACATTTTAGCGATTTTTATTAGTAATTAAAAGCGTTGGTGCATTTGTACGTAATCTCTTCACACACAAATCAGAAATTGTCATTTCTTCGGCACTATTCGACGCTTTAAAAAAATAAAAACACATTTCTGCATATTTTTGTATGCCCAATACGGTCACATCATCGCCGATTTTTTTTTTTTATACTATGGGTATTCACTTCAGAACATTCCTCTCTAGGAATATTGTAAAATTTTAATTTTATATGTTGAACAACAACAATCCAAAAATATTTGACAGAAAATTGTTTTTGTTTCTAATATATATTTCCACATTTACAATTTTCCTAGAGAGGAATGTTTTGAAGTGAAAACCCCTACTATGTTCTTTTTTTCTTTTCCATAATTTAATTAATTTTTTAAATGAATTTAAAATGAAATTTTTACTCAACCTGGTGACTTTGGCTCTTACTTAACTAACTATAAATAATTGTAATGAAAGGCTATCTTTAACTATACCTTGATGAACTACAATGGATTTATTTGACAAAATTAAAACTGCAGATTCAAAAATACATACTTCGTATTGATCATACAATACGAATACATTCAAATCTTAACATGTAATCGACTTAGCACAAATTACAAACAACGATAACATTTTGTAGATTTACAGTAATGGGTTTGATTTCAACAACAAAAAAGATACATGCAATGAATATAAGAGTTTAATTATAAAAAAAATCGCATATTGACGGTTTTCAAACCAACATGTATGACAACACTTCAAACAACACGAACTTTTTTTTTATTGACTACACACGAAGCCCGAAGTGCAAATAAAAAGAAAATGAACTTCGTTCTTAAAATTGCTGCGCACATCAACGGTTGCGCTCGGTAAAAGGGCACAGCCATTTACCTTTTTGAAGAGCGCTCTTGTGTGCTGTGCCGCGTTCGCTGCCGTGCGCGCGAGCATTTACTATTTGTATACACTGGAACTTCAATCGAAAAGAGTTTGAGCGAGAGTTAAAGAGCGATTTCAATCACTGGTTTCAATGGCACAGCGGAAATTTTCAAACGATGTTGGCAAGCTTTACAGTGCATAATGGAAAGCAAATCACTATGTATTTGTACATTTATACTTTCCAGTTTATCGGTCGATTAAAGAACTGTGCAATATGATCTTTCACATAAGTTCCTTCTTCTCACTTGTGCAACATCATCACCTTTTTATCCATATTCACCCAGGTGCTTACTGCTTCAGCATCTTTTGCCTCCGGCTTCACATTCGTTCCGTTGATATAGTCCCACAAATCATTTTTTTATCAGCAACGCCTTCACTGGAATGCTCCAAGTCTCATAGTTCTCCTTTGAGAGAACTATGACACTTGAGTGACGAGCTTTGGACTTAATTTGAAGCCATTTGGTTTTCGGCTCTAAAAGATAAATCACTATCAAAATTGTTTTTAATGATATATTTTATTTAAGGCTTCTGGGCCTATAACCTGTTGTGATTGTTGCTATTAAAGTAAATAAAAATGTAAAAAGCGATTTAAGAAATACTTATGACTTTATTGAATGAATGCCGGTAGAAAAATAATATAAAAAGAGGAAGTAAAAAGAGATCAAAAAAATGTAATGTCAAAATGACAATTATGTATTTACATTGTACATGCATGTTGCCACCTTCCAATAGTTAGTTTCCTTTCATGTAGTTTTTTTCAGATCGCAACTTGAAAAGAAATTGTCACCAAGTATATTTTGCCCAAGCCTTCCGTTAACTCCAATACAATGCATCGTCCTTGATTCTGTTCAGATTTTTACGGCATAAGCTGCCGAAGAGAACACCGTCCCCTAAATGCCACAAGTTGCTTGTCAATGGTCACGTTTTCATGGCAGTTGTAAAACATTGGAAAAATAAGTTGCCAGCAGTCCTACAATTCCCGAATAGGAGCAAATATATCGTTACTACCAATTTGTCTTCGACTTGAAACATCGCCGAAACGTAGGGCACTTGTAATCATTCAAAAAGTATCTTTAGACATAATTGATCGGAAAATGGGGAGACCAAATGATGCTTCAAAAAACCATGAACGTCTTCGTTTTTTTACTGCCATAAAGAAATTATGTATTAGTAAATTATTTTACTGAAGTAACAATGTACACACCGATATACGCCTGCAGGAATGAGTACACGCAATGTGTCTTGATAAAAATCTTTTCATTTGTCCCCACGTTTGATTCTGCGAAACTTATTAGTATTCTCGATGACAATTCTTTCTATTAGTTACTGAAACTTTCTGGTTAGGTGCTTCGCTGACAATTGTAAAAAAATTTCAATTCTCACGAAAGTAATAAATTCGACAAAAATTTTCCAATGAAGTTTAAAAAGTACTAATTTTATTTTTCACCGACTGAGTGGTGTGTTCCCCGAATTACTACACAAAGATGGCGCCCTAAAGGACCTTGTGGAAAGTCTTCCTTATACACTCAACCATTTTTTTTTTGCTCGCAATGAAAAGGCGTGCTATATCAAAAATGTAGCAGTTAGTTTTATTGAATATGTCGTCCGCTTTAGGTCCCGACGTCAGAACTGTGCAGTCATTAGCGAACGGCTCAATTTTAACACCGACTGGTGTTGCAGGAATGAGAAGTGGAGGCTGATTATTTTCTGATAGTAAACTCCTTTAGCTTTTCTCCAGTTCCAATTTATATAAAACAGGTTTAGTAGTTATTGACAAGTTCAAGGTCAAATATTATCTTTTGAATTTTTCATATTTATCATCAAAATGTGTGTTTTTTTGTTTTGTCATCTTCTTTGGTAATTAAAGGAAGTTCATAGGTTGATAAATGAACCAATTCAATAATAAATTTTGAAAAATTAAAAAATAATTTTCCCCAAAAAACAATTTTTCATTGATCTTTAAGCGAACTTTTTTAATGTTCCTTTTGTTTTCCTTTAAAAGGTTGTAGCAAGCGTTGAACTGTATGATTAAGCTAGGTCCTGAAATTATATCTCTGCCGAGCTCGGTGTGATTGCTGTTGTTGTAACAATATATGCGGTATTGTAAGTTTTACTCACTATGAGGAATCAGCTTCAATATCCTGGTGAAAGAAACACGCAGTTTGAACTGAATGCGTCCAAAGAGAACTGGGGGTCAGGTGACTTCATCAGCCTGACTGTCGTTCAAGCATGCCTCATAGTTTGGATAATATAACCGCTCTCTTTTGTACAGCTGGAACTATCTCGATAGATTATGAAGATCGTACCTGAACTGCCTGGGCGGAGGCGTCCTGATTGAGAAGGTGGTTGGGTTGACTACTTCAAAGGCACCCACGCAGATACTGCTTAGACAACAATTTGCACACGAAAAGGACTTTCGTCTCCTCATGCAGATGGTCCTCAAAAGACACAGGGCGGCATTCTGGTAAGTAGGAACTGTGTCGTATTCGCGTTCACCGACATCACCGGCGTTGCGTAGTTCATAGCAGACCGACCTATCGCTTTATAAGAGGTCAACAAGGTTTCTTTGTCGACACAAGTACTGCCGGCAAGTGATTTGAGGTCTAATTTGACCACAAGGATCTCGGTTAGTTGGTAGTAGAGATGTTGACGTCATAGTCTTTCGCATATAGTGTAAACCCACCTCTGCGGTTGGGGGAGAGATTTAAGCGTCTTTGCTACTGGCGAAAGCAAGGGGCTCGACCTGCATGCATGCACTGGGACAAAATTATTATCCTTGTGCAAAACAATTGGATGTTTCTGTGCCTCAGAAATTTCAGCCAATTCTTATCGGCCTCTCACCTTAAGAATTTATATGCCGTTTGAAGCGTATATGACTGAGTTGAGACATTTTAATGGCCCTCAGGATCCCTTTTTAGGCTGTACGCATGATGCCATCTTTAAAACACTGTTGTTGTATGTGCCAAAAATAAACAGCGGGCCGTGTTCTAATTCCTGAGGCTGTAAAGATTCATCCATCTTTAGACATAATTGATCGGAAAATGGGGAGACCAAATGATGCTTCAAAAAAACCATGAACGTCTTCGTTTTTTTACTGCCATAAAGAAATTATGTATTAGTAAATTATTTTACTGAAGTAACAATGTACACACCGATATACGCCTGCAGGAATGAGTACACGCAATGTGTCTTGATAAAAATCTTTTCATTTGTCCCCACGTTTGATTCTGCGAAACTTATTAGTATTCTCGATGACAATTCTTTCTATTAGTGTATGAAAATTCTTTTTTAATCTCTAAATATTTTCTAATCTAACAGCATTATATTTATTAATCTAATCTATTTTTTAAACTAACCTGTGGTACCGGGTCAGCATAATTGAATTTGAAACAAGCGAGCTTTTTTACAGTTTCTAGGCCTCGTTGGTCATAACCACAAATATGTGAGAATCAATATTAAAGTTTATGAAATAATCAGTACTCAGACATATTATATTCGAGAACTTATATTCAAAAAAGTGTTTAAAAGAAGCAACTTCTCAGCTTTCTAGGGACCGATCTATGAACCATGGTATTAATTTAATCAAAACGTAAATTTAAAGTCATATTTGGATTCTTGAACAAATTTCAATGATCTAGATATCCATATAGTCGCAGCAGACATAGTCGAAGCGGTAATATATTGTCCTCGGTCATTGTGCATTGTTTTTGCTGTTGTGACACGGATGATTTGTTTGAGCTGATTAAAGTTTTAACATTGCCCTAGACCACCTCCATCATGCAGGTTCACAGTATAAGCCATACTCATTTGAGCATTAACATAAAGATTGATACCTGCACGGACTTTTCTTGTGGCCCTTGAGGTTTTGTCATTGCCACTTGGTTCTACTTATTCCTGAAACTTTCTGGTTAGGTGCTTCGCTGACAATTGTAAAAAAATTTCAATTCTCACGAAAGTAATAAATTCGACAAAAATTTTCCAATGAAGTTTAAAAAGTACTAATTTTATTTTTCACCGACTGAGTGGTGTGTTCCCCGAATTACTACACAAAGATGGCGCCCTAAAGGACCTTGTGGAAAGTCTTCCTTATACACTCAACCATTTTTTTTTTGCTCGCAATGAAAAGGCGTGCTATATCAAAAATGTAGCAGTTAGTTTTATTGAATATGTCGTCCGCTTTAGGTCCCGACGTCAGAACTGTGCAGTCATTAGCGAACGGCTCAATTTTAACACCGACTGGTGTTGCAGGAATGAGAAGTGGAGGCTGAGCAGTGCCGTTTTTTACTGGTCAAAACTCTGTAACTGTTGATAACGATATTTTAGTAATTTATTTTCTGATAGTAAACTCCTTTAGCTTTTCTCCAGTTCCAATTTATATAAAACAGGTTTAGTAGTTATTGACAAGTTCAAGGTCAAATATTATCTTTTGAATTTTTCATATTTATCATCAAAATGTGTGTTTTTTGTTTTGTCATCTTCTTTGGTAATTAAAGGAAGTTCATAGGTTGATAAATGAACCAATTCAATAATAAATTTTGAAAAATTAAAAAATAATTTTCCCCAAAAAACAATTTTTCATTGATCTTTAAGCGAACTTTTTTAATGTTCCTTTTGTTTTCCTTTAAAAGGTTGTAGCAAGCGTTGAACTGTATGATTAAGCTAGGTCCTGAAATTATATCTCTGCCGAGCTCGGTGTGATTGCTGTTGTTGTAACAATATATGCGGTATTGTAAGTTTTACTCACTATGAGGAATCAGCTTCAATATCCTGGTGAAAGAAACACGCAGTTTGAACTGAATGCGTCCAAAGAGAACTGGGGGTCAGGTGACTTCATCAGCCTGACTGTCGTTCAAGCATGCCTCATAGTTTGGATAATATAACCGCTCTCTTTTGTACAGCTGGAACTATCTCGATAGATTATGAAGATCGTACCTGAACTGCCTGGGCGGAGGCGTCCTGATTGAGAAGGTGGTTGGGTTTACTACTTCAAAGGCACCCACGCAGATACTGCTTAGACAACAATTTGCACACGAAAAGGACTTTCGTCTCCTCATGCAGATGGTCCTCAAAAGACACAGGGCGGCATTCTGGTAAGTAGGAACTGTGTCGTATTCGCGTTCACCGACATCACCGGCGTTGCGTAGTTCACAGCAGACCGACCTATCGCTTTATAAGAGGTCAACAAGGTTTCTTTGTCGACACAAGTACTGCCGGCAAGTGATTTGAGGTCTAATTTGACCACAAGGATCTCGGTTAGTTGGTAGTAGAGATGTTGACGTCATAGTCTTTCACATATAGTGTAAACCCACCTCTGCAGCATTTAGATTCCGTTCGGACTAAGCGCCTTTGAATTGCGCTGCGGCTGACATGGGCAACTTCGCCAATGGTAAATTCAGGGGGTACCTCTTTTACTCGAAGAGCGCGGATACGCCGCAATCTTCTACTTTTTGTCTTATCGCTCTTTGGGTGCTCACTAAAAAGTCGATTAAAATAACTTCGCACCGCTTCGGATATGTAACTTTGTTGTCACAAAACGTGACGGTTGTCCGATCATCCTTTCTTTCGAGTTAGAGAGTGATTTGACCGTTGTCCATAATTTACAAATTTCAGAACTTAATTATACTGCATTAAGTGACCTAGCCATCTGTACCGCTTATTCTCGTTGACCAACCTACTGATCTCTAAGTGGAGATTCCTAATTCTAGGGTCAGTAGGGTTGGAGCGACGAATGTCATCACGCTCATCTACGAGTCCCGTTACCTCTGCTGAGAAATTTGGTCGCGTCTCGGGAAGTCGATCAGCAGGAATATGGCGAATGGCTGCAGCGTTGATGAAGGCTCGGAACTTCTTCTCGGCTACCCAAACATCCGAGAATATAGGTTGATTACTAAAGCTGTTGTTGGAGGCTTCTCTAAATGCATCCCAATCAGTTTTTTTAATGAGCTACGTACGGCGTTCAGAGATGTAGGATGGTCTGTTGATGGAGAGGATGTGAAGATGGTCTGATCTGGCAAATAACGCGGGACACAGTTAGCAACTGCCGGGATGTATACTGAACGATTAGGATCGTATTTTCCCAACCGGCAGTGATGTTTTGAATATTTTATATAATTAAACTCCACTGCTGAAAAGTTCTTGTAAGGTAGTGTAACTTAACACGTGCACCAAGCGAAACAATTAAAAGACAAACGATCGACTCAACTCCAAAACTAGCAATGTTTTATTTATTGCAAATTAAAGACAGACAAGCGACAAAACTAGACTACACAACAACAAAACCCCTGCATGTCTCTCCATTGTCTATGCTGTTGTATAAGTATATGCATTCGTGTGTTTGTAATCACTTGTTGCTAACAGAGTTAGAAAAGGCAACTAAACAACGATGAAATGTTATCTATCTTTCTATTTCCTTGTTGACTGCTTTGCTGTGGTTGCGATCAGCGCAAGCAGGGAAAGCATTGGCGGGGCAGAGACAACTGGAGGACCGACATGCACAGTTAGGAACAAATACAAATTAACTAAATTACAATTATATTCATACGCTGACTTAACATACCGGCCCAAGTGAGAGGACACTTTCTTTTAACAATAAAGTGAGTTTGTGGACAGGTCGACGTATGATTCCTCTTATAGTTTTAATATGGGCTACGCTTATTCGACCAGTCTGCCTAAGTACCAGTTTTGTGGGGGAATGTTATCTTCATGCACCAAAACTAACGCACCAACCGCAATGCTAGAATTCGAGCTAGTCCACTTGATTCTAACTTAAAGTTCGTTGATGTACTCATGAGGCGCTTATCTAACCCCAATGTTCCAGATTGTTTATGTTTTTCGATGAGACTTCTCGTTCAGGGAGAGAACGTAGAGCACTGCCTGTTATAAAATGGACTGGAGTCAGTGCTTCGAAGTCGCTGGTGTCAGATCATTGGAGATATTGGTCTCGAATTCAATAGTGATTTCTACTACAGCAGTGACTAGTTCTTCGTAGGTTAGGCGAATGTTTAAGAGACTCCCAATTAGGTGACACTTGGCTGACTTGACGATTATATGAGTTTGATTCTGGGCGAATAGAAAGGTTTTAAAATCCTTCAGCTTGGTGTTTGCCCCCACAAAGTTGGTGCCGTTGTTGCAGAATATATCAGTAGGTAAACCTCTTCGACCAATCATCCATTTGAGAGCGGCGATGAAGGCATCTGTGGACAAGTCAGAAACGCCTTCGATGTGGACAGCCTTTGTTGCGAGACATACGAAGACATCGACGTATGTTTTTTATGGTATTTTTCCTCTGATACAAAGATGTGTGTTTACAGGGCCACAAAAATCACCATCTTGCAAGTTCTATGGATGGATTTAGGCGGTCAGCAGGCAAATTTGATATCATATGTTGAAGCAATTTGGGAAGATAATGCATGCACTGGGACAAAATTATTATCCTTGTGCAAAACAATTGGATGTTTCTGTGCCTCAGAAATTTCAGCCAATTCTTATCGGCCTCTCACCTTAAGAATTTATATGCCGTTTGAAGCGTATATGACTGAGTTGAGACATTTTAATGGCCCTCAGGATCCCTTTTTAGGCTGTACGCATGATGCCATCTTTAAAACACTGTTGTTGTATGTGCCAAAAATAAACAGCGGGCCGTGTTCTAATTCCTGAGGCTGTAAAGATTCATCCATCTTTAGACATAATTGATCGGAAAATGGGGAGACCAAATGATGCTTCAAAAAAACCATGAACGTCTTCGTTTTTTTACTGCCATAAAGAAATTATGTACAATTAGTAAATTATTTTACTGAAGTAACAATGTACACACCGATATACGCCTGAATGAGTACACGCAATGTGTCTTGATAAAAATCTTTTCATTTGTCCCCACGTTTGATTCTGCGAAACTTATTAGTATTCTCGATGACAATTCTTTCTATTAGTGTATGAAAATTCTTTTTTAATCTCTAAATATTTTCTAATCTAACAGCATTATATTCATTAATCTAATCTATTTTTTAATCTAACCTGTGGTACCGGGTCAGCATAATTGAATTTGAAACAAGCGAGCTTTTTTACAGTTTCTAGGCCTCGTTGGTCATAACCACAAATATGTGAGAATCAATATTAAAGTTTATGAAATAATCAGTACTCAGACATATTATATTCGAGAACTTATATTCAAAAAAGTGTTTAAAAGAAGCAACTTCTCAGCTTTCTAGGGACCGATCTATGAACCATGGTATTAATTTAATCAAAACGTAAATTTAAAGTCAAATTTGGATTCTTGAACAAATTTCAATGATCTAGATATCCATATAGTCGCAGCAGACATAGTCGAAGCGGTAATATATTGTCCTCGGTCATTGTGCATTGTTTTTGCTGTTGTGACACGGATGATTTGTTGGAGCTGATTAAAGTTTTAATATTGCCCTAGACCACCTCGATTAATCGTGCGTTGGTTTACGCAATTATGGCCCGAACTGTCCTTACTAGCATATTGTTGCATTACTCCGCCAGCATAAACAATATTGCAGGTTTCTGCTCCCTTCATATTGGGATTGTCATCCACACTCACCGGCCTCCATCATGCAGGTTCACAGTATAAGCCATACTCATTTGAGCATTAACATAAAGATTGATACCTGCACGGACTTTTCTTGTGGCCCTTGTGGTTTTGTCATTGCCACTTGGTTCTACTTATTCCTGAAACTTTCTGGTTAGGTGCTTCGCTGACAATTGTAAAAAAATTTCAATTCTCACGAAAGTAATAAATTCGACAAAAATTTTCCAATGAAGTTTAAAAAGTACTAATTTTATTTTTCACCGACTGACTGGTGTGTTCCCCGAATTACTACACAAAGATGGCGCCCTAAAGGACCTTGTGGAAACTCTTCCTTATCCACTCAACCATATTTTTTTTTGCTCGCAATGAAAAGGCGTGAGTTATATTATTCGGAAATACTTTACCGAAAAAAAACACTTTACTCCTTCAGTTGGAGATTTAAATAAAACACAACCGTTCACTTTAGAGGCAAAAGCTGCATTGAATTTTATTGAAAATGGTTTAATAATTATTGCTTACTTTCATATGGAGCATACAATGGCCCAAATGCTATTATGCTTATTGTAATTAATTATTATGAATTTTGTCTGGCTGATATTTGTGCTTATTCTAAATTATCTGGAATTTAGTCTGGTTGCGAGGTGGTTTAGTTGGGATGTGTTGGGTTGTTGTTGTTACTGTTTGCGGCGTGTGCAATGGCTTCCGGTGTTGAAGTGTTAACGGTTGCGGGGTGGTTTAGTTGGGGTGTGTTGGGTTGTTGTTGTTACAGCAGGTGCGGTAACTTCTCCCCCCTTAAAGTAGAGCGAAGGCCATAATGAACTCATTGGGGCTGGAGCGAAAGATTGTAGTGTTGGTGGTATGTGTTGGTTGTTAATTTTCCTGGAGTATTGATGAATAAAATGAAGTTTGGTTCCGGTTGTGAGATCGATTCTATGTGTCCGACATCTTCGAGTGAGCAGTGAGCTGGTTCGTTTTTCATCAATTTTCCAATACAGTTGGAGTCTGCTATGTTAGGCTTCGTTTTCGGTTCTAGGCAAAAGTATGTGGATTCTATCTTTGGGCAAGGTGTATTTAAGTATTGTATGTTCTTTTCATTGTAGTTTACAAAAGGTTTTCTAATTATAAATTTGGTGTTATTAATAGGTAGTGGAATTATATGATAAAGGGAATATTTTTCTGATGATAAATTAGGGATGCGTATATTAAATATGATATTTGAGTTGTTATAATATGCTTGCATACTTAAGAGTTCATAAAGTTGTTCCAAAGTGTTTATTTTATAATCTTGTTTAGTTATGTGATTTTCAATTTCTTTAAGCTCATTGGTTGTTAATAACAATTTTGGTACTATATTTAATTTACTTAGTAGTATCGCTTCAGCTATATTTGATAAATGGTTGTTTAGTAAATCTATATTAAAATTTATTTGATTCAAGTATTGGATTTCTGCCAGTGTGTCTTCTTCTTGTCTAATTTTGTTCGCTGAGCGTTCTATAAATGCTTTAATGATTCTTTGGTTTGTATTTATGTGGTCAGTTATGTTCATAAATCTGTTGATTAGTTGAAAGTTAATTGTATGTTGGGTCTGAATTGTATATGTGAGATTGTTTGTGTTAGATGTAAGGAGTTCAATTTGTCTGTTTATTTTCTGGGCGTCTTGTGCGTCCATGTTGCCAGTAATAATTTTTATTGCTGATCCTAAACCGTTAATTAATCCTCTTTTGTGTCTTTTTATTGGGGTGAGTGTTGATAGTTTGTCTTGTAATTCTTTAAGCTTTATTTGGTTATGTGTAATAAATTTGTATTTCTTGTTTTGGTTTCAAATATGTTAAGTGTTTCAGAGATATTTGCAATATTGTCTTCGTAATTATCTAGTTTAATTATGTGAATCATGTTAGTCTAGTTAGTGATAGTTCGCGATTTTCTTAAGTGTAAAGGTAGTATCGTGTGGTTATTGGGTAAGTTGTGTATTTCGATGAATTGTGCAGAGGATATTGACATTCTGTAAAAAATTTTGTAAATATTTTATCATTAACCTGTTATAATATTAGTACAGATTATTTTGTCCATTGTATTATGTGATAACCAAGGCTGTGATTAACATAATACATACAAGCGACAGGTAGTTAATATATTCATTATTTGTATTATATAAGAGGTTTTTATATATTTCTTTTCCTTAATCTACCTTTGTGTATTTTTCTATTTAGTGTAGTTAACACTGTAACTTTGTTATTTTTTGCAATTATATGTTTGGAGAATCTGGGAGTTATTTTATTACGTTTGGCATCTTTCCTGAAGACAATTTCGTCGTTTTGATAATCTTCCGCCGGGTTTCTTGATTCATTTAGTTTGTCTATTCTTTTTTTAGTGGTGTTTTCTACTTTTTCCTTTATTTCCGGGTATACCTTTTCCATGAATTCATTTAATTTAGAAAGATATTCATGTTCGTCCGTTGGCTTGATAGTTTTTAGGAATTTATATGGTCTTCCAAAAAAAAGTTCATAAGGGGTATGTTTGGTTGAAGAATGTATTGAGTTGTTGTATGTAATGAAGGCTTCGTCTAGTATTTCGTCATGTTCTGTGGTCAGTGTCTGTTCTTTTCGGGTTGAAAGAATAATTCTATAAATTTCAGTAATGGTAGAATGAAGTCTTTCTACTGGTGCATTACTGCTTGTTTGCTGAAACGATGTGAAATGGAGAGTTATTCCCAATTGTTTACAAAAATCTTGGAATATATTTGCCATGAATTCTGTTCCTTGGTCACATACGACCTTTCTTGGGATGCCGTAAAGGCTTATATAATTCTTAAAGGCTTTCAAAATTGTTATACTGGTCCTGGCATTTACTGTAAAGGCTGCAGCAAATTTGGAAAATTTGTCTATTAGTGTTAGGATTTGATTATTGTTGATGGTGTAAATGTCTATGTGCACTATTTCTAAAGGTTTCATTGGAGATTCTGGTTGTTGGTAATGTAATTTTGGGGGATTCCTGTCGTATTTCTGTGTTTTACATTTATGACAATTATTTAGTGTTTTCGTTATTTTATCTTTCATATTTGGGAAGTATATTTCCCTTTTCAAATGAAGTAAGCATTCTTCTATTCCCCTATGGTTTGATTTTTCGTGATAATTTCGGATCATTTGCTCTTGTTCGTCATCTAATGTAATGTCTTTAAGAATTTCCTTGCAACGAATAATGCGGAAAGTCTTGCTGTGGGAAAAATATTTAGAAAAGACTGACTGTACAATTTGAAAGATAATATCGTCTGTATATATCGCAGTAAGTCTGTTATTTGGTAGGAATTCTTTAAAAATATTTATTATCGTTTCCTCGTTGAATATTGGTCTTCTTATAACTCTTCTTTGCCGGTTTTTGAATATTGTTTGCACTGTCATAGGTGATCCATTATTGCTTGTTTCGAGTATCATTTGAAGATTGAATTCATTGAGTGGTTTTTTAGATATAGAGATCCCATCATTCAAATTTTCATCTGCGCTATGAGCTGTGCTGGCTATCGTTTCGTCTGAGTTAACATTTAGTTCGTGATATTTGTGATCCGAATTTTCGATTTTTACTCGACTTAGTGCATCAGCGTTTGTATTCCATTTTCCTTTTTTGTATATTACCTCGTAGTCGAACTCTTCAAGTCTGAGCCGCCATCTAACAAGTTTCGAATTTGGCTCCTTGAGGTTCATGATCCAAGTTAGCGGTTTGTGATCCGTAACTATACGGAATTTGCGTCCAAATAGGTATGGTCGGAAATACTTTGTTGCCCATATGATCGCTAGCAGCTCTTTCTCAATAGTAGAATATCTACTTTCAGTGTCCGAAAGTGTTCGACTTGCATAGCAAATTGGCTTATCGCTGCCTATTGATCCTTGTAATAGAATGCGCCTATAGCGAAGTTGCTAGCATCAGTGGTGAGGACGAATGGTTTTGTAAAATCTGGATGTTGTAGAATTGGATCGTTTGTTAAGAGGTCATTGCAGGTTTCAAAAGCTTTAATATATTCTTCGTTTTGAACTATTTTGGCGTCTTTCTTCAAACATTTTGTTATTGGCCTAGTTAGTTTCGCTAAATCCTTAATGAATTTTCTGTAGTAACTAATTAGTCCTATGAATGCCTTGATTTCTTTACGTGTCTTGGGTAACGGGTACTTCTTAATAGCTTCGATTTTTGATGGATCCGGTTTTATGCCTACAGGTGTAATTATGTGTCCTAAAAATGCGATTTCTTTCTTCATGTATTCGCATTTATCCATTTGAATCTTGAAGTTAGACTGCCGTAATTTCTCGAATACTAGTTTGATGCTCTCCAGGTGTTCTTGAAGTGAGGTTGAGAAAATTATTATGTCGTCTAGGTATACTAGGCACCTTTTTCCAATTAAGTCCCTGAGTACATTGTCCATTACACGCTGGAAGGTAGCTGGGGCATTTTTTAGCCCGAATGGCATTCTAACGTATTCGTAATGTCCTTCCTCGATTGTAAATGCCGTTTTTTGGACGTGTTTTGGATTCATTTCGATTTGATGGAATCCGCTTGCCAGGTCCAATGTTGTGAAATTAAGGCATTTCCCGAGTTTGTCCAAAATTTCCGTAATGTTTGGTAACGGGTATCTATCCGATACGGTCTTTTCGTTGACCTTCCTATATATTTTTGTCTTCCGCTAGCATCTTTTTTCTTCGGGACGACCCAAACTGGTGAGCTCCATGGAGAACAGCTTTGTCGTATGATTCCTTGTTCTAACATTTTGTTGACTTGTTAGCGTACTTCCTCCTTATGTACATACGGATACCTATAGGATTTAGTATATATTGGTATGTCATCCGTTGTCTGTATTTGATGTTTAATCTCATTACTGAATGTAAGAGGCTCGTCCTGCTTGTACATTATATCTTGATAGTTCCTGCAAAGTTTAATAAGTTGTCTGCGTTCTTCTGCGTTCAGATGGTCAACTCTGAGGAGATTATGCACATCCAGGTCTTGATGGTAAGTGTTCACATTTAGATTTATGTTGTTTAATTCTGTAAAGTCTGAGGCTGTGTATTTTTCGGCTTTTATTGGTTGCTCTATGATAAATTCTTGTTCTACGTCGGATGAGTTGATAATTTCTATTTTGCTATACCAGTTTTCTGCGTGATATAGTCCTTCGGGAAGGTAGACATTTGGTTTGAGTTCAGTTTGTTTGATAAAAATGTCACCGTTTTGGATATCGACAGGGAGTCTTGCCAAAATTTTCGTTCTAGATGGAATTATAATCTGGCCTGATGTCAGATTAGGCTTAAATTTGATCTCGTTAATTGCGTTTGTCGTTAAGAGTGTTTGATTTGCTAGGTAAATTTTCGCATTTAGTATTGTTAGTGCATCTAAACCAAGCAGCCCGTCAAAATAGCTATGGAATTTGAACAAAAGGAATCTAAAGGATCCATTTTGTTTAAATTCCTCGAAAATTGGTAGTGTTGTCTGTTGGTTAATCGTGTGTTTTTTAAAAGCTGTTGATATTGTAACATTTTCGCATTCATGTCGTTCCTTTGGGGCAATATATTCTGGATTAATGAAACTTGTAGATGCTCCCGTATCTAGGAGAAATTTCAGATTTCTACCGAATGGGGAGGATATCGCTATATATGGTAACGTGTCCCCATGCTTGTTTATCTCTATGTACCCTGTTGGTTCTCCGAGGCTGAGTCGGGAAAATTTTTGTTCGTCTTGAATATTTGTGAGGTTATTTATGTCGTTTTCGAAATATCGGTCCAGGGTAAGCGAATGGTTGTTTATTTCATTGTATCTAAAGTTGCTTGGTCTAGAGTACTTTGTTTGTGAGCTTTGTTTGAATATAGGGATTGGTTGGGTTCCTTGCGTACCTGATCTGAAGTTTCCTGACTCCCTATTGGGGTTATCCTTAATCATCCTATTTTCGGAATAACCCTGATCCTTATGATTGAGCTGTTTTTTATAAGAGTTCTGATAATAGGGTTTTTGGTTTTGTCTCCTGTCTGGATAGCCATAATAGGATTTTCCTTGATAATTCTGGGAATGGTTGCCTTAAAAGGATTTCCTTTGATAAGAGATGTTTTGTTCTTTTATACAAAACGCTAATGCAGTGGCTAAGGAATCTGGTTGCATAGTTCTTATTCTAGATCCTAATGGTTCCTTAAGGCCACTGAGGAATGAATTAAGACACATGTCAGCGTAAAGCTCTTTCTTTGCTTGTACTACGTTGGGGTCCTGTTCATTCAATAGGATGTTGTTACACAAAGCAGATTGAAGTTCGATTATTTCACTATAGAATCCTTCCACTGTTCTATTAGTCTGTATGGTATTATGAAGGTCTCTAATCAGCGATGTTTCTGTGCGTTTGTCAGCATAGTGTAGTATAAGGTTCTTTCTAATATCGTCCCAGTTTAATGCGGTGCCAAACATGTTCAGTATCTCGTTCGCTTGTCCTTCTATTTTGTTTCTAATGGCCCGTAGGAGTATTTGTCCGTAAGGAGTATTATCGGTTCCCCTAATGTATAAAAGTATTTCCTCAACATTGCTAATGAATTCATTCAATAGTCTCGGGTTCCCGTCAAATTTGGGGAGATCTTTTATAGCATCCGGAATTCTTAGTGAATTAAAGATATCCAGATGGTTTGAGGTGTTCAACTGTTCATTTGGCGGAGACATAGTGCCACTACTACTCGAAAAGGATTCGTCACTGTGCCCTACTGTTTTAGGTATAGAAGTTAAGCTTCTGGTGAATCTCCTCAATTGGTAAGGAATATTTAATCTTTTAGTAGCCTTTTGATTTTTTGGCATTTAGGGAATATGAAAGGACTCAGTAGAAAACACTCTTTACTCAAATTTGCGTGGAGTTTTACAAGTACATAAACTTTCCTTAATAGGTCTTATGACACTATATTTTCAATAATGTTCTAGCCAGGCCTCTGTACCGATAGCCGTCGATACTCCTTAATCTAGGACGTGTCTGGTTAAACAAAAATGGTACTAGTTTATGCTACTTAATCAAATTTCGGGTTATATCACTGTACCGATAGGCGTCGATACTCCAATTATGGATGGTTTATCTCGAAAATTTAATTTGTCTCCCACTTCACTTTATTATCCCTCAGTCTGCATTACTGTATCGATAGCCGTCGATACTGTACATATGGGAAAGGAATTTCTTTTCTGTATATATATATTTTTCTTTTTCTATTTGTGTTACTCACAGTGTGATATTCTTTTACGCTATATAAATTTCTTATAATTTAACAATACATATTTTTATTTTTGAACATACAATACTTCTTACATATAGGCCACTGCGAATGAATGTAGAATCATGTCTCGGCTGATGTTGTAGGTGGTGTAGGTTGTGGTTGATGGTAAAAGGAATGGAGGTCCTCGGCAAATTAAGGGTCAAAACCCAACGATTTCTTTCCTTGGATAGTGTAATTGTCGATGTTTATTATTTTACTGTTTTGTATTGTTCGATTTAATCACTGTTATCATTTCAAGGTTGATTTACTGTTGATATATATTATTTTTATTGTCCTTTATTAACTTTTATTTTCTTGTTTTTCTTGAGGATTTAAAATCGTTTACCGGACTACCGACTGCGCCAGTTATATTATTCGGAAAGACGTTACCGAAAAAAACACTTTACTCCTTCAATTGGAGATTTAAATAAAACACAACCGTTCACTTTAGAGGCAAAAGCAACATTGAATTTTATTGAAAATGGTTTAATAATTATTGCTTACTTTCATATGGAGCATACAATGGCCCAAATGCTGATTATGCTTATTGTAATTAATTATTATGAATTTTGTCTGGCTGATATTTGTGCTTATTCTAAATTATCTGGAATTTAGTCTGGTTGCGAGGTGGTTTAGTTGGGATGTGTTGGGTTGTTGTTGTTACTGTTTGCGGCGTGTGCAATGGCTTCCGGTGTTGAAGTGTTAACGGTTGCGGGGTGGTTTAGTTGGGGTGTGTTGGGTTGTTGTTGTTACAGCAGGTGCGGTAACTCGTGCTATATCAAAAATGTAGCAGTTAGTTTTATTGAATATGTCGTCCGCTTTAGGTCCCGACGTCAGAACTGTGCAGTCATTAGCGAACGGCTCAATTTTAACACCGACTGGTGTTGCAGGAATGAGAGGTGGAGGCTGAGCAGTGCCGTTTTTTACTGGTCAAAACTCTGTAACTGTTGATAACGATATTTTAGTAATTTATTTTCTGATAGTAAACTCCTTTAGCTTTTCTCCAGTTCCAATTTATATAAAACAGGTTTAGTAGTTATTGACAAGTTCAAGGTCAAATATTATCTTTTGAATTTTTCATATTTATCATCAAAATGTGTGTTTTTTTGTTTTGTCATCTTCTTTGGTAATTAAAGGAAGTTCATAGGTTGATAAATGAACCAATTCAATAATAAATTTTGAAAAATTAAAAAATAATTTTCCCTAAAAAACAATTTTTCCTTGATCTTTAAGCGAACTTTTTTAATGTTCCTTTTGTTTTCCTTTAAAAGGTTGTAGCAAGCGTTGAACTGTATGATTAAGCTAGGTCCTGAAATTATATGGCTGCCGAGCTCGGTGTGATTGCTGTTGTTGTAACAATATATGCGGTATTGTAAGTTTTACTCACTATGAGGAATCTGCTTCAATATCCTGGTGAAAGAAACACGCAGTTTGAACTGAATGCGTCCAAAGAGAACTGGGGGTCAGGTGACTTCATCAGCCTGACTGTCGTTCAAGCCTGCCTCATAGTTTGGATAATATAACCGCTCTCTTTTGTACAGCTGGAACTATCTCGATAGATTATGAAGATCGTACCTGAACTGCCTTGGCGGAGGCGTCCTGATTGAGAAGGTGGTTGGGTTGACTACTTCAAAGGCACCCACGCAGATACTGCTTAGACAACAATAAATTGTGTTTGCACACGAAAAGGACTTTCGTCTCCTCATGCAGATGGTCCTCAAAAGACACAGGGCGGCATTCTGGTAAGTAGGAACTGTGTCGTTTTCACGTTCGCCAATGGTAAACTCAGGTGGTACCTCTTTTACTCGAAGAGCGCGGATTGGGTGCTCACTAAAATGTCGATTAAAATAACTTCGCACCGCTCCGGATATGTAACTTTGTTGTCACAAAACGTGACAAAGGATGATCGTTGTCCGATCATCCTTTCTTTCGAGTTAGAGAGTGATTTGACCGTTGTCCATAATTTACAAATTTAAGAACTTAATTATACTGCATTAAGTGACCTAGCCATCTGTACCGCTTATTCTCGTTGACCAACCTACTGATCTCAAAGTGGAGATTCCTAATTCTAGGGTCATTAGGGTTGGAGCGACGAATGTCATCACGCTCATCTACGAGTCCCGTTACCTCTGCTGAGAAATTTGGTCGCGTCTCGGGAAGTCGATCAGCAGGAATATGGCGAATGGCTGCAGCGTTGATGAAGGCTCGGAACTTCTCGGCTACCCAAACATCCAAGAATATAGGTTGATTACTAAAGCTGTTGTTGGAGGCTTCTCTAAATGCATCCCAATCAGTTTTTTTAATGAGCTACGTACGGCGTTCAGAGATGTAGGATGGTCTGTTGATGGAGAGGATGTGAAGATGGTCTGATCCTTACAAGATGAGTTGCCAGGTGACGTCGTTGATCAGGCCAGGCAATTCCTAGTTATGTCTGGCAAGCTATGGCAATAGCCCATAATCCGTGTGAGGGCGTCCTCATTTACTGTGCAGTACGTAAAGCTATCCATTTACTCTTTTAAAGCTATGCTTCTCTGCTATCGCTAGTGTCTGGCAAATAACGCGGGGCACAGTTAGCAACTGCCGGGATGTATACTGAACGATTAGGATCGTATTTTCCCAACCGGCAGTGATGTTTTGAATATTTTATATAATTAAACTCCACTGCTGAAAAGTTCTTGTAAGGTAGTGTAACTTAACACGTGCACCAAGCGAAACAATTAAAAGACAAACGATCGACTCAACTCCAAAACTAGCAATGTTTTATTTATTGCAAATTAAAGACAGACAAGCGACGAAACTAGACTACACAACAACAAAACCCCTGCATGTCTCTCCATTGTATATGCTGTTGTATAAGTATATGCATTCGTGTGTTTGTAGTCACTTGTTGCTAACAGAGTTAGAAAAGGCAACTAAACAACGATGAAATGTTATCTATCTTTCTATTCCCTTGTTGACTGCTTTGCTGTGGTTGCGATCAGCACAAGCAGGGAAAGCATTGGCGGGGCAGAGACAACTGGAGGACCGACATGCACAGTTAGGAACAAATACAAATTAACTAAATTACAATTATATTCATACGCTGACTTAACATACCGGCCCAAGTGAGAGGGCACTTTCTTTTAACAATAAAGCGAGTTTGTGGACAGGTCGACGTATGATTCCTCTTATAGTTTTAATATCGGCTACTCTTATTCGACCAGTCTGCCTAAGTACCAGTTTTGTGGGGGAATGTTATCTTCATGCACCAAAACTAACGCACCAACCGCAATGCTAGAATTCGAGCTAGTCCACTAGATTCTAACTTGAAGTTCGTTGATGTACTCATGAAACCATATCTTCCAAAAGCGTTGTTTTATGGCGCTTATCTAACTCCAATGTTCCAGATTGTTTATGTTTTTCGATGAGACTTCTCGTTCAGGGAGAGAACGTAGAGCACTGCCTGTTATAAAATGGACTGGAGTCAGTGCTTCGAAGTCGCTGGTGTCAGATCATTGGAGATATTGGTCTCGAATTCAATAGTGATTCGATTTCTACTACAGAAGTGACTAGTTTCTCGTAGGTTAGGCGAATGTTTAAGAGAGTCCCAATTAGGTGACACTTGGCTGACTTGACGATTATATGAGTTTGATTCTGGGCGAATAGAAAGGTTTTAAAATCCTTCAGCTTGGTGTTTGCCCCCACAAAGTTGGTGACGTTGTTGCAGAATATATCAGTAGGTAAACCTCTTCGACCAATCATCCTCTTGAGAGCGGCGATGAAAGCATGTGGACAAGTCAGAAACGCCGTCAATGTGGACAGCCTTTGTTGCGAGACATACGAAGACAGCGACGTGTTTTTTTTATGGTATTTTTCCTCTGATACAAAGATGTGTGTTTACAGGGCCACAAAAATCACCATCTTGCAAGTTCTATGGACGGATTTAGGCAGTCAGCAGGCAAATTTGATATCATATGTTGAAGCAATTTGGGAAGATAATGCATGCACTGGGACAAAATTATTATCCTTGTGCAAAACAATTGGATGTTTCTGTGCCTCAGGAATTTCAGCCAATTCTTATCGGCGTCTCACCTTAAGAATTTATATGCCGTTTGAAGCGTATATGACTGAGTTGAGACATTTTAATGGCCCTCCCTTTTTTGGCTGTACGCGTGATGCCATCTTTAAAACACTGTTGTTGTATGTGCCAAAAATAAACAGCGGGACGTGTTCTAATTCCTGAGGCTGTAAAGATTCACAATTAAATTTATTAGATTTTGAAGACGAAAGGACATGGAAAAACGAAATATGCAAGCGACAACTCGAACCATTCTTAAACACGAGCTTTGTAAGTGTAGAGCGGTTTCCCGTTTCTCCTTATTTACTTCTTCCTGATCAATTTCATCACATTTGTTTTGAGGACAGCCTTCAGGATTTAGCGAAAGGAAATTAAGACCAATAAACCATATCAACGATGTTAATTCTGGAACACTAGAACCACTTGACACAATATCAGCTGGATTTAAATGTTAAGGTATTTGACGCCAATTACATCCATTGGTGAAGTATTGTATTTCGAATACTACGTTACACACAAATACTGACTGAGCCAATGAAGGACTAATTGTGAGTCAGTCCATAAAAATACTAAATGTCTTGGGATGTTTAAAAGATATTGTATTTTTGAATATATTCTGGCGAGAAGTTGAGTCTCAAACAGTTCCAGATTAGGCAGCGATTTTCTTTTTGTTGTAGCCACTCTCGATTTCGCAAAGTATAGTTGCGAACACTTTTATATAAATACAGCAGCTACATGCACGATTTAGAGTCGCAGAAACCATGCAACTGGACTACTTTTGAAGAAGTCGAAAGACAATAATTCTTCTTGGATTGTAGACTCAACCATTAGAATATCATTTAGAGACGTCTGACATGATGTGGGGCAAGATGCGTCAAAGACGATCCGGAGTTTAGTGGACGTGTTATTGGGCTTGAAAATGCAGTGATGTAGCACGTAGTAGTGAGGTTCGTCCAAAATTGGCCTCTTCCAACTCGTGTGTCCAGAATCTTCATATTCCCTCATAAGCGCTACATACTGTGACTTCAGAACAAAATCATGGGTCAATCTTTGTTCTTGAACAGCAGATCAACGCACAGCGACATTGTGCGATAAACCTAGGTAGTCAGAAGATTGTTTTAAAGGTAATTTTATTATAATTCTACCTGAAGATTCTCAGGTGATAGTATTTTGGAAAAATCTCGCATATTCACTTTGTTCCGGTGTCATTTGCATTGAGTTATTACAAGGGCTGCTATATATTTCGGGCCTAATAATGAAAATGCAAATATTTATCATCAAAAATGGTTTTATTGTTTTCAAAGTATTCTCCAGCATGATTTATACACTTTTGCATGCGCTCAAACCAATTGTCGAAGCATTTTTATCACTCCGATTGAGACACCTCCTAAACATGGTTTTTGAACGCTTCAACAGCATCTTCTGGCGACAAAAATCGTTGACCACGAATTTTTCTTGATGTGCGTGAATAAAAAGAAGTCAGGGCTGTACCTCGGATGACCCATCAATTCGACGTTTTGGTCGGTCAAAAATCCGCTGGTTTGAGCCGATGTGTGAGAGCTCACATTGTCATGGTGCACAATGATTCGTCTTCTCTTGGTCGATTTCCGAATTTCTTCGAAGATTTCAGGCAAACAAATTGTGGTGTACCACTCAGAATGGACCGTCCTACGTGGCTCAAGAGGAACAGTCGCCATATGACCAGTTTTGCCGAAGAAACAGGCGACCATTTGCTTCGAAGTGCTTCTTCCACGAACAGCTTTCGTTGGATTTGGCTCGTCTTCGAAGACCCACACGGCCGTTTGCTGTTTTGTTTCAGGCTCATATGTATAGATCCATGACTCGTCACCTGTGACGAACTTATAAACGTCTTTTAAAGCACCGTGATCGCATTTTTTCAAAATTTCTTTGCACCAATCGCCACGGTCCTTATTTTAAAGCTATTGTCAAATTGTGCGGGATCCAACATGCAATATCCGAGGATGCCTCTATCTCACGAGATGTCACATGACGATCTTGCATTATCAGTTCACGCACGGCATCAATGTTCTCTGGCACAACAGCCGTTTTTAGACGACCTTCGACTTTGAGCGAGCGTCGGCCACGATTGAATTAATTAAACCAGTTTTTCACAGTGCTATAGGATGATGCTTCATCGCCATACAAAGATTAAAGTTCATCGATACACTCTTGTCGTGATAATCCACGTCGGAAGTTGTGAAAAATGATCGCACGAAAATGTTCACGAGTTAATTCCAAATGATGGTGGTACGTCAAAACATTCTGAGTACGTTTATATTAAAAAAATGTCAAACTTTCCAATAGAAATGTCAGATGGCGCCAGGCTACACTTAGTGTTGCATAGGCGAGAAATATATACTTATATAGCAACCTATCAATCTCTTCGATTTTCCACAGGCGTTCCAAATTCAATATGATTTTGTTGAGAGTAAATATAAACCACCCACAAATGTTGTTTTTACCAGTACTGTATTTTCCGGTGACAATCCAGCCAAGTAAATATTTTTGGAAGATTTGGTCCAAGCTTTATTTGACCGACAGACAATATATCAAAGAAAATTTCCGTACCAATAAGCAAGTCAATTTACTTGATTTGTAAAAATAGTCGCCATATAGTTTTGTGTTCGGATGAAGATTCCATGACGAAACATCCAATACAAAATAATAGAGGCACTTCAAAATCCGTTGTAAAGTTTTTACGTTGGTGAAAGAATTAAGCTTCACTTTCGTACACGAATTTCCAATGCTGGAGACTTCAACATACTTTTTGACACTTTTAAGATTTAGGCGTTGCTTTTCCGGGTATATATAAGCCACAATTACGTCTGAATAACACCAAGGCTGTTGCTAGAAGTACATGTGGCGAAGAACCTTCCATATAAATTATTATGAATAGCTGGTAACCTGATGACCCTTGACAAGACAATTTATGCAAAGTCCAAGCTTTTTCACCTTTTCGAATCGAATTGGCACATCTTAATCCCAAAAACCTTGGCACCGAGTAATGGTGTGATCAGATTTGGAGAAAAATACATAAAAGCGTTTGGAGCAAGAAAATGAATATCCATGTTTCGACGATTTTTAGTTCGACTTTCCAGAATGGTGATCTGGTCTTCGAGTGGCAGTATTGGAACCTAATGATTCTAAATAGTGGCATCTTCTTTCAAGAATATTTAAGCATTCGCCCCATGTAGGAAGTGGTGTTTACAGGGCCACAAAAATCACCATCTTGCAAGTTCTATGGACGGATTTAGGCAGTCAGCAGGCAAATTTGATATCATATGTTGAAGCAATTTGGGAAGATAATGCATGCACTGGGACAAAATTATTATCCTTGTGCAAAACAATTGGATGTTTCTGTGCCTCAGGAATTTCAGCCAATTCTTATCGGCGTCTCACCTTAAGAATTTATATGCCGTTTGAAGCGTATATGACTGAGTTGAGACATTTTAATGGCCCTCCCTTTTTTGGCTGTACGCGTGATGCCATCTTTAAAACACTGTTGTTGTATGTGCCAAAAATAAACAGCGGGACGTGTTCTAATTCCTGAGGCTGTAAAGATTCACAATTAAATTTATTAGATTTTGAAGACGAAAGGACATGGAAAAACGAAATATGCAAGCGACAACTCGAACCATTCTTAAACACGAGCTTTGTAAGTGTAGAGCGGTTTCCCGTTTCTCCTTATTTACTTCTTCCTGATCAATTTCATCACATTTGTTTTGAGGACAGCCTTCAGGATTTAGCGAAAGGAAATTAAGACCAATAAACCATATCAACGATGTTAATTCTGGAACACTAGAACCACTTGACACAATATCAGCTGGATTTAAATGTTAAGGTATTTGACGCCAATTACATCCATTGGTGAAGTATTGTATTTCGAATACTACGTTACACACAAATACTGACTGAGCCAATGAAGGACTAATTGTGAGTCAGTCCATAAAAATACTAAATGTCTTGGGATGTTTAAAAGATATTGTATTTTTGAATATATTCTGGCGAGAAGTTGAGTCTCAAACAGTTCCAGATTAGGCAGCGATTTTCTTTTTGTTGTAGCCACTCTCGATTTCGCAAAGTATAGTTGCGAACACTTTTATATAAATACAGCAGCTACATGCACGATTTAGAGTCGCAGAAACCATGCAACTGGACTACTTTTGAAGAAGTCGAAAGACAATAATTCTTCTTGGATTGTAGACTCAACCATTAGAATATCATTTAGAGACGTCTGACATGATGTGGGGCAAGATGCGTCAAAGACGATCCGGAGTTTAGTGGACGTGTTATTGGGCTTGAAAATGCAGTGATGTAGCACGTAGTAGTGAGGTTCGTCCAAAATTGGCCTCTTCCAACTCGTGTGTCCAGAATCTTCATATTCCCTCATAAGCGCTACATACTGTGACTTCAGAACAAAATCATGGGTCAATCTTTGTTCTTGAACAGCAGATCAACGCACAGCGACATTGTGCGATAAACCTAGGTAGTCAGAAGATTGTTTTAAAGGTAATTTTATTATAATTCTACCTGAAGATTCTCAGGTGATAGTATTTTGGAAAAATCTCGCATATTCACTTTGTTCCGGTGTCATTTGCATTGAGTTATTACAAGGGCTGCTATATATTTCGGGCCTAATAATGAAAATGCAAATATTTATCATCAAAAATGGTTTTATTGTTTTCAAAGTATTCTCCAGCATGATTTATACACTTTTGCATGCGCTCAAACCAATTGTCGAAGCATTTTTATCACTCCGATTGAGACACCTCCTAAACATGGTTTTTGAACGCTTCAACAGCATCTTCTGGCGACAAAAATCGTTGACCACGAATTTTTCTTGATGTGCGTGAATAAAAAGAAGTCAGGGCTGTACCTCGGATGACCCATCAATTCGACGTTTTGGTCGGTCAAAAATCCGCTGGTTTGAGCCGATGTGTGAGAGCTCACATTGTCATGGTGCACAATGATTCGTCTTCTCTTGGTCGATTTCCGAATTTCTTCGAAGATTTCAGGCAAACAAATTGTGGTGTACCACTCAGAATGGACCGTCCTACGTGGCTCAAGAGGAACAGTCGCCATATGACCAGTTTTGCCGAAGAAACAGGCGACCATTTGCTTCGAAGTGCTTCTTCCACGAACAGCTTTCGTTGGATTTGGCTCGTCTTCGAAGACCCACACGGCCGTTTGCTGTTTTGTTTCAGGCTCATATGTATAGATCCATGACTCGTCACCTGTGACGAACTTATAAACGTCTTTTAAAGCACCGTGATCGCATTTTTTCAAAATTTCTTTGCACCAATCGCCACGGTCCTTATTTTAAAGCTATTGTCAAATTGTGCGGGATCCAACATGCAATATCCGAGGATGCCTCTATCTCACGAGATGTCACATGACGATCTTGCATTATCAGTTCACGCACGGCATCAATGTTCTCTGGCACAACAGCCGTTTTTAGACGACCTTCGACTTTGAGCGAGCGTCGGCCACGATTGAATTAATTAAACCAGTTTTTCACAGTGCTATAGGATGATGCTTCATCGCCATACAAAGATTAAAGTTCATCGATACACTCTTGTCGTGATAATCCACGTCGGAAGTTGTGAAAAATGATCGCACGAAAATGTTCACGAGTTAATTCCAAATGATGGTGGTACGTCAAAACATTCTGAGTACGTTTATATTAAAAAAATGTCAAACTTTCCAATAGAAATGTCAGATGGCGCCAGGCTACACTTAGTGTTGCATAGGCGAGAAATATATACTTATATAGCAACCTATCAATCTCTTCGATTTTCCACAGGCGTTCCAAATTCAATATGATTTTGTTGAGAGTAAATATAAACCACCCACAAATGTTGTTTTTACCAGTACTGTATTTTCCGGTGACAATCCAGCCAAGTAAATATTTTTGGAAGATTTGGTCCAAGCTTTATTTGACCGACAGACAATATATCAAAGAAAATTTCCGTACCAATAAGCAAGTCAATTTACTTGATTTGTAAAAATAGTCGCCATATAGTTTTGTGTTCGGATGAAGATTCCATGACGAAACATCCAATACAAAATAATAGAGGCACTTCAAAATCCGTTGTAAAGTTTTTACGTTGGTGAAAGAATTAAGCTTCACTTTCGTACACGAATTTCCAATGCTGGAGACTTCAACATACTTTTTGACACTTTTAAGATTTAGGCGTTGCTTTTCCGGGTATATATAAGCCACAATTACGTCTGAATAACACCAAGGCTGTTGCTAGAAGTACATGTGGCGAAGAACCTTCCATATAAATTATTATGAATAGCTGGTAACCTGATGACCCTTGACAAGACAATTTATGCAAAGTCCAAGCTTTTTCACCTTTTCGAATCGAATTGGCACATCTTAATCCCAAAAACCTTGGCACCGAGTAATGGTGTGATCAGATTTGGAGAAAAATACATAAAAGCGTTTGGAGCAAGAAAATGAATATCCATGTTTCGACGATTTTTAGTTCGACTTTCCAGAATGGTGATCTGGTCTTCGAGTGGCAGTATTGGAACCTAATGATTCTAAATAGTGGCATCTTCTTTCAAGAATATTTAAGCATTCGCCCCATGTAGGAAGTCTGCTAAAATCCAGAGAATCTTTTCATTTTCTTTTGGTGTCTCTATCAACCTTTTCCATTACAATATGGGGCCGCATTGCATTAGCGATGTCGTTGGGCGACCCAAGAGATTGCTAAGAACTATAAAGTGCAGAATCATTATCTACAAGGCTTCGCAATTGACCAGAGTTCGATTTTGAGACATCAGGCAGATCGAAAAGTGTTGTAATATTCAATCTTTCTAACGCCTTAGGAAAATTTTCGTTGGTGATCTGGAATGCCTTCACTGTTTCTAATGCATGACTCTGGAGACAGTTCTGCAAATGATTGAACTTCCCAATGTTTGAAAGACCATGTTCGCAATCGATAAATTGTTTAGACGATGCCATAAAATTTTTCTACTCACTGTACTTACCACTGAAGCTTGGCAATTTAAGTCGAGGCAGTTTGTTACTCGATATGGGGACAGCAAACGACTCAGAAAATGTTATATTGTGCCCATCCTCAACGAGCTTTTGTTGTTCTGGGAGGTTATATAAACATACACATCTCCGATGTCGGTACGGTTATTATAATTTGGGTCAAGATTTTCGATTTTGTTTTGGGTGCATAGGATTTGTTTGAAATATGATTCAAAAATCACCAAACGACACTTTAATTCCGCTGAAGAAAAAGCTTTTCTTTTATATTCGCGTCACTCTTTTGTATACGGTATGTATTTTTCTTAATGGTCTGTTGTTTAACTCCTCTAAACTCACGATGATTGGAAATGGTGGAGTTGATGCAAGAACAAATTTGTGTGAGGTTAAGTTAAGCGATAACTTAATGCAAGACAGATGAATTTGTTAAAATTTCACAATAAAAACCGATAAATTTCGAGATCTTTACACCAGTCCTGTCACGGTCGTCAAAATGTACGATCAGGAGTGTTTTCCCAACCAGCAGTGATGTTTTAAATTATTTCATTTAATTAAACTCCGCTGCTGAAGTGTTCTTGTACGGTACTGTAACTCAACAAATGCACCACGCGAGACAATTGTAAGAAAAGCGATCGACTAAACTTAAAAATTAACAATATTTTTTTCCTGTACTTATAGATAAATAAATAATGAATTCTTCTAAATTATAAACAGACAAGCGACGAAACAGGTCAACGCAACAACCAAAACCCTGCATGTCTCTCCTTTGTCTAGACATATATGCATGTATGTATGGATTTAAATCCGCATATGTGACAGCGCATAGAGAAAGGGACCTAAGGGTAAAAAAATCAATTTTCATTTTTTGATGTGGACAACATCTGAGCATCGAATGAGACCGATCCCATGCCCCGAAAGTGTTCCCTCCCAGAGATATGCGCGTTTAATGAAAGTGAGGTCGACGATTCTAAGCGCAAATAGAAGGGATCTAATCTTTAAAATGGCTCTGCTGAACAAAACTTTTCATCAACTTTTCACTTTTTTTTGATGTTGAGAACATCTGAGCATCGAATGGACCGATCCCATGCCCCAAAAGTGTTCCCTCCCAAAGATATGCGCGTTTTATGAAAGTGAAGTCGACGATTCTAAGCGCAAATAGAATGGGACCTAATCTTTAAGATGACTCTCCTGAACAAAACTGGTTTTTAACCTTAGGTCCCTTTCTATTTTGCACGTCACATATGTAGATATATATGACGTAGGTACATATGTACTCAGTGCCGGGTTAACAGTCTGTGAGGCGCTAAGCAGTGAAAGATATGGGGCCCCATAATTTTTTTTAAATTCTTTATATTAACTCGTACTCTCTGTCTGCCGGTCTGTACCAAAACTTTGGGTCGATTTTTAACCCTTTTCCCGTTATCCAATCGAGCTGAAATTTTGCAGGCAGACTCGTGGCGACGACAAAAATGAACTATCAAAATCTCAGGCCCCTAGGGTCACAGACTATGGTACCTCCCATACAATTTTTTTTCTTTAATTTTTTATATTTTTATTTTATATTTTTATTTATAGTCAAAGACTGTGTTTTTACATTTATACAAAGTTACATGAAAACAATCGCTTAAAAATTAAACCTTCTTTTTCCTGCACTTTTGACGAGCAAACTTTTCGATTAAATTGTCAAAATTCATGCGACGCGTAACATCTGATTCAATTGACAGAAGAGCCAACGAACTTAGTTGATCTTGTCGCATTGTCGTCCTCAGAGGATTTTTTATTCGTTTCAACTGCGAAAAAGATCGTTCTCCCGAACAGTTTGTTATCATTAATGATAAAAATATTCTGAGGCAGATTTCCACGTTAGAAAAGACTGTTTGAAGTTGGTCATTTACAATGATGTTATAAAAATCAGTAAAATTTGCACTAATATTTTTATCTTTTTCCATTTTCAAACGAACGTACTAATGGAATTGTTCTAATTCATCAGAGAGATTTGAATTTAAATCCTCAGGATACGATGCGACAAGCGACTTAACTTTTGATAGTATCTCATCGTTGGTTAAATTCGTGTTTAATAAAAACGAAAACTTTTCTGCCAAATTCTGATAAACGTCTCCTCTTCTTTTCATCTCGACTGTTGACGATGCAATAAAAAGTCGAAATTTGTCCTTTGCAGATAAAATAGCATCTTCCGCTGGACCATCATTGACTTGTACTCTCCGAGTACGTATTCGATTACTATTTCCTCTATAATCACCGTCGGGTAAAATTTCTTTAGACTTGTTTTCGAATTCTTCAAATCTTTCCCTGAGATTTTGCAAGTAAATAGTCAACGTTTTATACAAATCAGCGCACACTTGCAAATTAACTTCTGAACTCTGAAGGGCTTGTGATGTCCGATGAAATTGTTGCAAAATGTCATTCCACATAGTAACCATAAAAACAAACTCAAACTCTTGCATTTTGTTTGCAATATTCATTGCTACTTGCCTAGTTTCTCCTTTTTGATTCCTATCTTCAGAAATAGAATCTAACGCGTCGAGAATTTGAGAATACGAATTTAAAATTGCATCTGTGGCAACAGCGTGTGCTTCCCACCGCGTGTTTGAGAGTTTCTTTAACTGTTTTTCATCCTTGATATGATCCTTTAGTACCTTCCATCTGTTTGTAGAAGCAGAAAAAAATACGTAAAGTGTTTGCACTAACGAAAAAAAATTGACAGCCTCCAAACAACAATCGACTGCACTACGACCGACAAGATTCAATGAATGTGCTGCACATGCAATGTATATTGCATAAGGGTAGAGTTGTTAAATAACACTTTGCATCCTTGATATGATCCTTTAGTACCTTCCATCTGTTTGTAGAAGCAGAAAAAAATACGTAAAGTGTTTGCACTAACGAAAAAAAATTGACAGCCTCCAAACAACAATCGACTGCACTACGACCGACAAGATTCAATGAATGTGCTGCACATGCAATGTATATTGCATAAGGGTAGAGTTGTTAAATAACACTTTGCATCCCTTTATAAATACCGGACATATTTGCTGCGTTATCATGGGATTGCCCTCTGCACTTCGAAAAGTCAATGTTGCAGTCTTCGATCAAGAATTTCAAAACTGCGTCAGCCATTTCTTTTCCAACGTGACTTTTCAATTCTAAAAATGTTAAAAATCGTTCTACTGGCAAATTATCAAAGGGCGAAACGTATCTTATGATGACGCACAACTGATCAATGTGAGAAAGATCAGGGGTTGAATCGACGGACAAACTAAAATATCCAGCAGCTTTTATTTCATCTAAAATCGCAGACCGGACTTCCTGACTCATTAGTTCAATTAGTTCTTCGCAAATAGTTTTCGACAAGTACGACACATTTCCTTTAAAACACAGAAAGTATGCTATTAGTAAATGTTGAATTTTCTTGAAAAAGGTCACATATTAACAATACATTGGTAATATATTAATAATATATTGACAATTCATTGATAATATACTGACAATACATTGGAAAAATTTATCCAAAATTTAAATCATGGGTCAAGTATTACCTTTCCCTTTGTTTCCATAATTTGAAATGTGCGAGGCCAAAAACGGATCAAATTTAGCGACAAGTTCTAGCAATCCCATGTAGTTCCCGTTATTCACGGATCCAAATTTTTCATCTGAACCTCTGAGTGCCAATCCCCAATGTTTGAATGACAGATACAACTCGGTGCAAGATGTACTTCCAGTATTTGAATTCTTCCTCCATTTGGTCATCAAACTGGGCTTTTAATCCCAATCCCTTTCTTCGAATCAAATATGCGAGCATTGCTTCTCTATGAGACTGAGAATTTTCGTGTTGATCAATGACACAAGTGTTACGCCAATCACTGAATCCAGATACCAGTCGAGATGATACATTAGATGAAAATAGTTTACAAACGAAACAACAAACGTCGCCCTTTGATGGAGAATACAGCAGCCATTCGCGAGTGTACTTTTCACCGTTGGCTTTTGTTCCATTAAAAATGTTTCGAGAGCAGAATCTTGTTTGTTTTCCATCTTGGAAAATTCTCCGCGAGTTTTCGAATGAACCAGAGTGGTGTTGACATTTTTGTGGCCCCTCATTTGTCCAGTAGCTAATATCATCCGCAGTTAGTTCAGTCCACGTTCTAGAATCATTGTTCCTGTTTCCTTGGGGTGCGAGGTTTGGAATTGTTGCATCATTATTATTGTCAACAGCGATAGATGGTTCCTGAATTTTTTGGCCGCCGTCATCTTTTGCCACGTTCGTTGCACCATCTGGATTTTTCGACAGCGATGTGCTGGTTTGAAAGAATGGAGTTAATTTCGGCAATTTCTTGACGACTTCCTCATCTTTTTGTTTTTTTTCTTCCGCTTGTTTCCGTTTTTGCGATCCACTCAGATAAATTCTCTTCATTTTTATTATTATTCTATTGTATTATATGTATATTAAAGAAACTCCGGAGATGTAACGTCCTCGCTTCTCAATAAGAACTAACTTACCTTCCACTGGGGCGCTTTTTGTTATACTAAAAAAAATAAATAGACATACACGTATTGTGCAATTCGGGGAACTCCAAAAATGTTTTTTTTGTTATTAGAGAGCGAGAGCGATCACTTCGAATATGCCACGACGTGGAAACTGTACGTTGTACAACGTCATGAATGAATAAGAACAGGTCCGTTATAATTGTTGTATTTGCTTTTTGTGCTCAGTTGTCGTGTGTGACGTGAACTGTGGCTATTTCTTGCCTATTACTGTTTCTGCGTCTGCGTCATCTGTATTTCTTGCTTGTGCAATTTGATAAATTCATTATTTTTAAAACTTAGAAAAAATTATACGCCTGATATTGGGGGCCCCAATTTTACGGGGGCCCTAAGCAGCTGCTTAGTTTGCTTATGGGTTAATCCGGCACTGTATGTACTTTAGATCGATACCGCCTAAAGCTACATTTACACGATTGAAATGTTCTTCAATATTGCTCTTCAAAAGGCTTCAAACCCGTGTAAACAGTAAAATTTCTTCAAAATTTATTGATCAAAATTTATTGAACAAAACTTTTGAAGATTTTATTGACGCCGTGTAAACAAGCATCAAAATCGTATCTGGCAATATTGATAACTACAAATAATTTGACAGCATGTTCATTATTTTGATTCAAAACATTTCATGTGTTTTTGAATTAGAAAATCGTAAAAATTAGAACAATTAGAAATTCTTAAATTTGAAGTTCTTCGAGATTCTTAAATAAAATTAGAATAAAATAATAAATTAATATGAGCTGGTAAGTATTACATATCTAATAACTTGGCGCTCGAAGAGAACGGTCGTTGAAAGAACTCCTCTCGGAAATTAATTCTAATAAAATAAAATAAGCAGGGAAAGTGCAAAAAATAAACTCAATTGTCGGGAAAATAATTATCTAAAATTGTTTGAATTCATTATAAGTATTAACTTGTAAGGAATTCAAACAGTTTTTTGACAAAATAAAAATTTTAAGTTGAACAACAAACCCAGTTGTGTAAGAATCAGTGTAACAAAACAACCAAAATTAAAAAAGGCACACACACAGCTAAACAAACCCACAGCTTGATGAGCCATCGTCTCACTCAAGAGTTGGAACAACGCAGACACTCTTTCTGCAGTGTAAGTTCGCGGAATGCATACTTCGCGATAAATGCAGATGTAAACAATGGAATGAGAGAGGTAGCGCCACTAAGACAAACTCTCTCACCAGGCAGTGCTAGCAACAACAGTAATAACAAAGAAGGTGGAAACACAGCGAACACAGAAATAACACACGAAAACAACGACAAACCATTAAAGGCGGTACAGACAGGCATGGATCGCTACATTACTATAAAGCGTAAATCCAGCCCAGCCAAAGGCAACTCTAACAAAAAAAGTTGCAAAACTGTGAACGGTGAAGAACCAACAACGTCCGTCACGGGTAAGAACCGGTTTGCATTGCTGAGCGAAGAAGAATCTCAATCTTCTACCTCGGCAAATGCCGCAACTCCAAGGCCGCCCCCAATATACCTACGTGAGAGTAGCTCAAATGAGCTAGTAAATATTATTGCCCAAGTTGTTGGTAGTGGTGGCTTTCACATAGTGCCAATAAAGAAAGGGAACATTAACGAGACTAAAATTCAGGCATACACCGAAAACGGCTTTCGCGCTATTTCTAGTTATTTTAACGATAGAAATAAAAAATTTTACACGTATCGTCTTAAGAGTAGTAAGGGTATCGCGGTAATCTTAAAAGGCATTGAATCATTTGTAGGACCAGATGAAGTAAAACGAGCACTGGAAAAAGAGAATTTTAACGTTCACTCCGTGGTGAACGTTCTTAACAATAAAAAGGTTCCCCAACCAATGTTCAAGGTCGAACTTCAACCTGACTCGCGGAAACTAAAGAAAAATGAAGTTCATCCTATATACAAACTTCAATATTTGTTATATAGAAGAATCACGGTCGAAGAACCCCACAAAAGAAATGGTCCCGTTCAATGCCAAAATTGTGGACACACAAAATCATACTGCACTTTGCCAACCGTTTGTGTTGTATGTGGTGATCTACACCAATCGTCCGCCTGCAAAGTTAAATCGCAGGAACAGAAAAAGTGCAGTAATTGCGGGGAACAACATACCGCAAACTACAGAGGTTGTAGGGTTTACAAAGAACTTAAGCGTAAACTAGAAGAGAAGCGTAAACTCATTTCTAACCAAAACGCGCCGAATCCTATAATCGACATCCAACAGACTCCAGTTTACTCTAGCAACGGAAACGGCATTACAAACGGTATAACATACGCGAATGTTCTAAGGGCGCATACACCTAATGCCCCAGTGCAACAACATGGTAACTCTGAATCAATGATTCAACAACTGGTACAGAGTATAAACATGTTCATGTCAACTATGCAATCAATGATGCAAGAATTCATGCGAAACCAGAATCAGTTAATTCAAACTCTACTTACCAAAAAATAGGCCCTCTTAAGATATGTACATGGAACGCAAACGGTGTGAACCAACATAGACACGAACTGACCGAGTACCTAGATCGGCAGAATATTGATATAATGCTACTATCAGAAACTCATCTCACAGACAAATACAATTTTCAGATACCTAATTTTAGATTCTATGGTACTCATCACCCCGACGGTAAGGCTCATGGGGGCACTGGTATCCTAATACGTAAACGAATGAAACATGAAGTCGCTGAAGGAGTCTCACAAAACTACCTCCAAGCGACAACAATTCGTATCCAGATTCAAGGTAGTTTTCTTACCATTTCAGCAATATATTTCCCCCCGCGGTTCGCGATATCAGAAGATATACTTCTGAACTTCTTCAATGGTCTCGGACACAACTTTATTACTGCTGGTGACTACAATGCCAAACATACGCACTGGGGATCCCGTTTAGCAAACCCTAGGGGAAACCAGCTGTATAAATGTCTAATGCGACGTCAAAATAAATTGGACTTTATATCTCCCAGTCAACCTACATATTGGCCTTCTGATATTAACAAAAAGCCTGACTTGATAGACTTCGGTATAATAAGAGGAGTTAGTAAATCTAACTTATCTGCTAGTACCTGTACTGACTTATCGTCAGACCACTCGCCAGTTATATTTCTTCTTCACGGGAAGACAGTACTTGTAGATGACCCACTAAGGCTTACTTCATACAAAACTAACTGGTTAAAATACAGGAAGTACATTAGTAGTCATTTAGATTCGAATCATCTAATTTCTAACGCGGATGAGATCGATAACAACGTATCCAACTTGAACGTAATCCTGGAACAGGCGGCCATTCACGCTACACACAGACAAATAAAAGTGACAAATAGTTTGAATACTTACACTAACCGGGAAATAGAGCACCTTGTAAGTGAAAAAAGGAGGTTCCGTCGCGAATGGCAGCGAAATAGGTCACCAGCGGCACGACTAAGACTGACTGAAGCTACTAAAAGGTTGCAAAGCGCACTTAGAAAAGAAGACAGTAGACAGCAGGCTAGTTTCATTGCAAGTTTAACTCCGACTGCTTCAACCAAATTCTCATTATGGAAAACATTAAGAAATACTAGTATGCCCACCGAAACGCAATTTCCAATACGCGACGCAAATGGCAAGTGGGCAATATCAGAAGAGGAAAAGGCCAATGTTTTTGCAAACCATCTATCACAGGTATTTCGCCCAAATC
Organism: Hydrotaea diabolus; assembly: GCA_963513945.1. Lineage (NCBI taxonomy): Eukaryota > Metazoa > Arthropoda > Insecta > Diptera > Muscidae > Hydrotaea > Hydrotaea diabolus. The sequence goes on along the minus strand of OY740717.1, from coordinate 94,915,970 downwards.
CTGCAAGTAGCGACATCCTTCCACCTGTTGATAAAATGTCTGCCGTTATTCCATTGTTTACTAACGCAAATGAAGTTCTGAATGTCATTAAAGAAACCGTGAATCCAGGTAAAGCACCTGGATATGATCTTATCACGCCTAAAATGATCTTGGAACTTCCCTATATTGCTGTGAAGTTTCTGGCAAAATTATTTAACTCTATTTTGAGACATGGGTACTTTCCTAAAGTGTGGAAAATTTCTCTGATTCAAATGATTTTAAAGCCAGGAAAGGACAAATCAATACCTTCCTCGTACAGGCCGATCAGTTTGCTTCCCTGCTTATCCAAACTATTTGAAAAAGTTCTTTTATCGAAAATAAAACCGTTTCTCGTGTCAAATAACATAATACCAGACCATCAGTTTGGTTTTCGCGAAGGTCACAGCACTATCGAACAAGTAAACCGTCTGACCCAAGCAATTGAAAAATAATTTGAACGGCGAGAATATTGCTGCGCAGTATTCCTGGATGTTGCTCAAGCATTTGACAAAGTCTGGCACTTTGGCTTGACCTACAAAATTTGCAAATACTTACCGGCAAATACGCATCGAATTCTTGAGTCTTACTTAGAAAACCGCAGATTCAGAGTCAAATGTGGACAACACGTCACCGATGACCGCGAAATACTAGCAGGTGTTCCCCAGGGAAGCGTCATGGGGCCTATCCTTTACATTCTGTTTACCGCAGATATTCCTACCAGCCCAAACGTGCTAACATCCACTTTTGCCGATGATACCGCTATAATGGCCACACATAAAAAGCAGGATATTGCATCTATGAATCTAGGTGTACATCTCAGACGAGTAGAATCTTGGCTCTCTGACTGGAGAATAAAAGTCAATGAGGCTAAATGCACACAGGTAACTTTCACACTGAATTTTAGCACTTGTCCGACATTGAAATTAAACAATATCCCTTTTTCTCAATCTGATCATGTTTCATACCTTGGAATCCACCTGGATCGCCGACTCACCTGGAGAAGTCATATCGAAGCCAAGAAAACTCAACTGAAACTTAAGGTCCATCAACTTCACTGGCTCCTAAACGCGAACTCAAAACTAAGCCTTGAATATAAGGTCCTGCTATACAACAGTGCAATCAAACCTATCTGGTTATACGGTGCCCAGCTATGGGGCAAAGCAAGCTCGAGCAATCTCGACAAAATCCAAAGAGTCCAATCGAAGACATTGCGGCTTATTACCGGTGCCCCTTGGTATATGAGGAATGAAAATATCCACCGAGACTTGAAAATACCTCTCGTTAAAGAGGCAATTCAAAAAATCAATATAAAGCACAAAGAGAAGCTCGAACGTCATGATAACATACTTGCTAGACAATTATTGTGCAGTCCCAGATCTTTAAGACTTCGGAGAAACGAACGCCGTGTTTTCTAATCTTCATCCGTAACAGTAATCGCGAACACACGCGCCCGAAAGACTGTGTAGAATCCTTTTCTACGTCACGTGGCTTAAACGCTCTTATACGTGATCTTTAAAACAGTCAATATCAATCGCGGACGAACACTCAAAAAAGACTGTGTAGAATCCTTCATTCTACGTCACGTGGCTTAAATGCTCTCATACGTGATCCTTAAAACAGTCAACGCGAAAAACCTACAAAACCCAAATTACGTCGTCCACTCTGCTATTCTAGAGTTATCCGTTACACACACATAACTAGAGTTCTTCACTCTACATAATATCGCGAACTCTTTATCATTTTTCTTCAAGCTTGAGGTCAGTATTTATTCTTTTTTATTTATTTATTTCGACACTCAGTAAATGACTGCAAGGGTCCTCTGGACCTTTATCACGAGGTTTAAGCCAAACCAGGTTTAAAATCCTCACGTGTGATCCATACCAGTTATATACTATTTTGACCAAATTAATTAAAATTCCTGCCAATTAGCAGAGACCCACATTACAAGAAATCCATACTAGGATTCATTATTGAATTATACTTAAGATTCGTATACTTATTGTTAGGCTCCTTTGGAGCAGATTCAATAATTCAAATAAAGCTTATATAAAAAAAAAAAAAAAAAATATATATTATTATTCGAATTATCAATATTTTCAAAGTGATAACGTAAACGATAATCGTAACAATCGCAAGCAGCAGAAAAAGTGGGCAGGAGATGAAATGATACGTTTCATCGAAATGGTGGAAGTGCGCGAGCCTGTATGGAATTTTAAAGTGGATGGGTACCGAAACGAAAAGGAGAAGTGCTGGTCAGAAATTGCTGCTACAACAAATCATTGTATTATAGCCGACTGCAAAGCACAATTTAACGCTGTGCGATCACGCTATAATGTAAATTGTTATTTTTTTTGATGTTTTGTTCACATTTACAAGTTTTATTATATATTGAAGGCGGAGCACAAAAAAATAAATACCTCCAAAAGTGGACAAGGTGGCGCTACTTATGTATCCAAATATGAATACTTTGCAGCTCTACACTTTTTAGATACGGTGAGAAATCGTGGATCAGGAGGTACAGAGTCTAACTTCGAGACATTAATTAATGCTGCTTTTGAGGATGGGGATGACTTTGAAGAGCAGTTGCAGATTTCGGATTCTCAATGTTCTTACAAGCTCCACTCCTGGAAGAAAGTAATTCAATCGACTGTCAGCGTTCAAAAGTTTATGAAAAACTTGGCCAATTCATATCGCAGAAAGTGTCGCAAGGTAAAGAAGACATAAGTTGGCAAAAGGCCTATGGAGAGTATGTTGGGCAGCAGCTTTCTGCAATAACGTCATCGACTCATTTGAACCACAGGAAAACCAATAACTTTGTTTTAAATTTTATTATTTTATATTTAAAAAAAATGTCCTTTTTATATAAAAACAAAATGTGATTTTAAGTTGCCAAATAAATGATTTGAACTTTTTATTTCGATTAATTGGGTTTTTAATTAATTTTTAATAAATATGCTTGTATTGCCATGGAACTTCTCCTTCATTTAAAAAATATTCCGTGAATTCTTGTCGAATGAGCTTGGCTGTTTCGCTTTGACGACCTTGATTGCATAATGGTTCAATCGAAGACAAAATATTCTCAGTCCGCACTTATTAACGCCATCGTCCATCCGTTATAGATCCATCTGCATTCACTTGGTCGTAGTCTCTTGTTTGTGCATAGGTACCGCACTTGCGTTTGTTCAAAAAATTGTGTAATGCGCATACTGCGAGAACAACTTTGACAGCATTTGGTGGGGATAGCTCCATTTTTTCTGACAACGCGAAATCGGGCTGATATTAATCCAAACACGTTTTCCGAAACACGTCTAAATCTGGACAACCTGTAGTTGAAAATTCTTTCCTTCGTGTTTTGATTCCGAAAACTATATGGTTTCATAACATTGGAATTTAAGGGAAACGCATCATCTGCAACAATTACATATGGAATAGGTTTTTGTCTACCGGGCAATGGTTTCGGTTGCGGCAAATTCAACATGTTATTATATAACCCGTTCGATAGCAAACATCTGCTGAATACTCCGCCATCGGACTCTCTGCCCTTTGCACCAATGTCGATGTAAACAAAATTGTAGTTCGCGTCCACAAGCGCCATCAAAACAATGCTGTTGTTCTTTTTATAATTGAAATATGCACTTCCACAGTGTGCTGGTGCTATAATATCGATGTGTTTTCCATCTAATGCACCGATTGAATTAGGAAAATTTCACTTTTCATTTATACTTTGGGAAATACTCTCCCATTCCTCCTCTGTTGCTGGCATCTGTATCAATAGATATTGTTTTTGATTTGTTTTTTGATAATCAATTAAAATAATAATTACCTTTAAAAATTCATCTTTTAATACTTTATATAACGCATTTCAGACTTCAGGCACAATATTGCATATCGATGATCTTGACCTTTTAAACAAGAACATCAGACTTGCATAACTGTCCCGAGTCGCTAAAAATCTCAAAGTAATTGCCAAGCGTTCTCCGGGGCATATAGATTCCCGCATATTAGTATTGGCCTTTTCTATTAATGGGGTGACGAGATTTAGCAAAAAATCAAAATCATCTGGTGACATTCGCACAAAGTTTTTGTACAGGTCAGGATCATTCCTTTTCAATTGCTCCCAAAAAGACACATACACACCATTGCCTTCCAAAAGAAAAGGTCGCACCCAATGCGTCTTTTGTTTTCTTCTTTTTTTTGCATTATCATCAGCTACTTCTTCTTCCAATATTAAAAATGTAGATGCTATGATAATTGCGTCGTCGTCCATACTTATTACTAATAAATTTATTTATTTATTTATAAAATATTCATATGCGTCTGTTGATGTTTATATACTGATAACTATTAAATTATTTCACAAAAAAAGCAAAATAGTTGATCAAAGTCAATGTTGTCAATTTAACAACTATCAATAGTGTAAATTAGCTTCAAAAAATTTTGATCAAAATTTCATAAAAATATTTTGAAAGATATTGAAAAAATATTTTGATCAAAATTTTGAAACGTGTAAATAGCACATCAAAATAAATTTTCAATATTTTGATGACTTCAATCGTGTAAATGTAGCTTAATTTGTTTTCTCGATGCGTCCCGCAAGTACGAGTATGTATATGCTCGTTGTCACATGTTTCTAAAAGAGTTAGAAAAGGCAACAAAACAACGATGTTCTCTATCTTTCTATTCCCTTGTTGACTGATTTGGTATGCTTGCGATCAGCGCAAACAGAGAAAGCATCGACAGTTCAGTGACAACTAGAGAACAGACATGCTTAATAGACAAATTAGAAACAAATACAAACAAAATGATAAAAATTTACATATACGTTTTACACCTCTTTCTCGGTAGTCACAGACTTGACTGCTACCCCATACATTCCATGAAGTCTCTAGAGTCAAGCTCAGGCAAGACTTGAAAAAAAAATTTCGCAACAAAATGGAATTAACTCGTAGACATTTTCGTGCGATCTTATTTCACAAGTTTCAACGTGGATTATCACGACAAGAGTGCATCGATGAACTTAAATCTTTTTATGGCCATGAAGCACCATCCTATAGGACTGTGAAATGAATTCAATCGTGGCCGACGCTCGCTTAAAGACGAAGGTCGTCCAAAAACGGCCATTGTGTCAGAGAGCATTGATGCCGTGTGTGAACTGATAATGCAAGATCGTCATGTGACATACCGTGAGGTAGAGGCATCCTTGGCCATTTCTTCCACCAGCATACATTCGATATTGCATGAACATCTGGCCGTAAAAAAGGTTTGTTCTCGTTGGATCCCGCACAATTTGACAATCGCTCAAAAAAGGGTCGTATCAGCAAAGAAATTTTGGTAAAAAATACGATTGCGGTGCTTCAAAAGACGTTTATAAGATCGTCACAGATGACGAATCATAGATCTATGGTCTTCGAGGACGAACCAAATCCAATGAAAGTTGTTCGTGGAAGATGCACTTCGAAGCAAATGGTCGCCTGTTTCTTCGACAAAACCTGTCATGTGGCAACAGTTCCGCTTGAGCAACGTAGGACGACAGATTCTCAGAGGTACACCACAAATTGTTTGCCTGAAGTTTTCGAAGAAATTCGAAAAACGAACAAGAGAAGACGAATCATTGCGCACCATGACAATGCGAGCTCTCACACATCGGCTCAAACCAGCGGCTTTTGACCGGCCAAAACGACGAATTGATGGGTCATCCGAGGTACAGGCCCTGATTCAACTCACTCAACGATTTTTGTCGTCAGAAGATGCTGTTAAAGCGTTCAAAAGCCATGTTTAGGAGGTGTCTCAATCGGAGTGGAAAAAGTGCTTCGACAATTGTTTTGAGCGTATGCAAAAGTATATAAATCATGCTGGAGAATACTTTGAAAAACAATAAAACCATTTTTGATGATAAATATTCGCATTTTCATTATAAGGCCAGAAATAATATGTGGCTTCTTAAGCCTAAGACAGAAAATCGAATTAACATATAGTTAGAAGCTAAAACTAAATCTGAACCGATTTTTTTAAATTTCAGTAGCTTCCATCTTTAGTCATAACACACAATACCTTGTTCCACAAAGTGATGCAGGGTAAAAAAATAACAGTACATAACTGGACAAAATTTAAATTTTTATTATGATCACCAATTCAATATAATTTTGTTTAGAAAAGGGTCATATTAACATGGGTATATAGTGCATATGGATTAATAGAATCTACAAAAAATTACACTATTTTTTTAAAATAAATAGCGTTTCGGTGGCGATGGGCGAAATATTCATGTAAAACCCATAGTAATATGTTAGGCATCGATAACTTAGACTGGATAGCAAAACCGCAATAACTTTCCCACTGTTTAAAATGAAAACTAAATTTCATGTGTGATTTTTCGAAGTTCGCTTTGAAACTTATATAACCCTGGGCTAGTTCAGCTGCTGTTTGGATTTTTTGCCTCAAATATACTTCTATTTGGTATTCCTTCCTGACTTCTCAGAAGAACGTTTAATTTTCCCCCCACTGCAGTATCGCTCTAACTAATAGGAATTTTGTATTCCTTACTTCGACATAATTATAGCTATAGGCGAGGAGAAAAAGGTTGTAGAACAAACTAACCCATAAAAATAACATCTAGTGCTTCAAAACTGCTATAATTGTGTAACTGTGGGAAATTTAGGAAAGTAATCATTAGAAAAACTAGGGTTACCAAGTCCAAGTAAAAAGTCGACTTTCGACGTTTTTTAAAACAAAAAATGCATCAAAAGGCGGTAAAAATACGATAAATCGACTTTTTTCGTCTTGTTCCTTTTTTTAGTAACTTTTTACATAGTTAAACAGGGTTGAAGGGTCGATGGCGAAGTAAATTTGTTTTCCATGTTGTTACATGAAATATTGATCAGAGACCATATTATGTCGATGTCTTCCGATCGGTGTAAAACTTGCACAAAGGTTAGTCCTATTGAATAGTAGTTTAGAGACAAACCTTGAACGAGTTCGGCCAAGGACTCTCTGAGTTAGAGGCAAAGAGGAGTTTTTTCACAGTCATGTAATTTATTACCTAATGTTTCTAGAAAAATTTGTCCAAAGCGTTTTAAATAGGTACTTATTCAATCTTTTTAGAAAAAAGTGAAGAAAATAGAAAAAACTGCTTTTTGGATAAAGCTGATATTAATCCAAACACGTTTTCCGAAACACGCCTAAATCTGGGCAACCTGTAGTTGAAAATTCTTTCCTTCGTGTTTTGATTCCGAAAACTATATGGTTTCATAACATTGGAATTTAAGGGAAACGCATCATCTGCAACAATTACATATGGAATAGGTTTTTGTCTACCGGGCAATGGTTTCGGTTGCGGCAAATTCAACATGTTATTATATAACCCGTTCGATAGCGAACATCTGCTGAATACTCCGCCATCGGACTCTCTGCCCTTTGCACCAATGTCGATGTAAACAAAATTGTAGTTCGCGTCCACAAGCGCCATCAAAACAATGCTGTTGTTCTTTTTATAATTGAAATATTCACTTCCACAGTGTGCTGGTGCTATAATATCGATGTGTTTTCCATCTAATGCACCGATTGAATTAGGAAAATTCCACTTTTCATTTATACTTTGGGAAATACTCTCCCATTCCTCCTCTGTTGCTGGCATCTGTATCAATAGATATTGTTTTTGATTTGTTTTTTGATAATCAATTAAAATAATAATTACCTTTAAAAATTCATCTTTTAATACTTTATATAACGCATTGCAGACTTCAGGCACAATATTGCATATCGATGATCTTGACCTTTTAAACAAGAACATCAGACTTGCATAACTGTCCCGAGTCGCTAAAAATCTCAAAGTAATTGCCAAGCGTTCTCCGGGGCATATAGATTCCCGCATATTAGTATTGGCCTTTTCTATTAATGGGGTGACGAGATTTAGCAAAAAATCAAAATCATCTGGTGACATTCGCACAAAGTTTTTGTACAGGTCAGGATCATTCCTTTTCAATTGCTCCCTAAAAGACACATACACACCATTGCCTTCCAAAAGAAAAGGTCGCACCCAATGCGTCTTTGGTTTTCTTCTTTTTTTTGCATTATCATCAGCTACTTCTTCTTCCAATATTAAAAATGTAGATGCTATGATAATTGCGTCGTCGTCCATACTTATTACTAATAAATTTATTTATTTATTTATAAAATATTCATATGCGTCTGTTGATGTTTTTATACTGATAACTATTAAATTATTTCACAAAAAAAGCAAAACAGTTGATCAAAGTCAATGTTGTCAATATAACAACTATCAATAGTGTAAATTAGCTTCAAAAAATTTTGATCAAAATTTCATCAAAATATTTTGAAAGATATTGAAAAAATATTTTGATCAAAATTTTGAAACGTGTAAATAGCACATCAAAATAAATTTTCAATATTTTGATGACTTCAAAATGCCTTCAATCGTGTAAATGTAGCTTAATTTGTTTTCTCGATGCGTCCCGCAAGTACGAGTATGTATATGCTCGTTGTCACATGTTTCTAACAGAGTTAGAAAAGGCAACAAAACAACGATGTTCTCTATCTTTCTATTCCCTTGTTGACTGATTTGGTATGCTTGCGATCAGCGCAAACAGAGAAAGCATCGACAGTTCAGTGACAACTAGAGAACAGACATGCTTAATAGACAAATTAGAAACAAATACAAACAAAATGATAAAAATTTACATATACGTTTTACACCTCTTTCTCGGTAGTCACAGACTTGACTGCTACCCCATACATTCCATGAAGTCTCTAGAGTCAAGCTCAGGCAAGACTTGAAAAAAAAATTTCGCAACAAAATGGAATTAACTCGTAGACATTTTCGTGCGATCTTATTTCACAAGTTTCAACGTGGATTATCACGACAAGAGTGCATCGATGAACTTAAATCTTTTTATGGCGATGAAGCACCATCCTATAGGACTGTGAAATGAATTCAATCGTGGCCGACGCTCGCTTAAAGACGAAGGTCGTCCAAAAACGGCCATTGTGTCAGAGAGCATTGATGCCGTGTGTGAACTGATAATGCAAGATCGTCATGTGACATACCGTGAGGTAGAGGCATCCTTGGCCATTTCTTCCACCAGCATACATTCGATATTGCATGAACATCTGGCCGTAAAAAAGGTTTGTTCTCGTTGGATCCCGCACAATTTGACAATCGCTCAAAAAAGGGTCGTATCAGCAAAGAAATTTTGGTAAAAAATACGATTGCGGTGCTTCAAGAGACGTTTATAAGATCGTCACAGATGACGAATCATAGATCTATGGTCTTCGAGGACGAACCAAATCCAATGAAAGTTGTTCGTGGAAGATGCACTTCGAAGCAAATGGTCGCCTGTTTCTTCGACAAAACCTGTCATGTGGCAACAGTTGCGCTTGAGCAACGTAGGACGACAGATTCTCAGAGGTACACCACAAATTGTTTGCCTGAAGTTTTATAAGAAATTCGAAAAACGAACAAGAGAAGACGAATCATTGCGCACCATGACAATGCGAGCTCTCACACATCGGCTCAAACCAGCGGCTTTTGACCGGCCAAAACGACGAATTGATGGGTCATCCGAGGTACAGGCCCTGATTTAACTCACTCAACGATTTTTGTCGTCAGAAGATGCTGTTAAAGCGTTCAAAAGCCATGTTTAGGAGGTGTCTCAATCGGAGTGGAAAAGTGCTTCGACAATTGTTTTGAGCGTATGCAAAAGTATATAAATCATGCTGGAGAATACTTTGAAAAACAATAAAACCATTTTTGATGATAAATATTCGCATTTTCCTTATAAGGCCAGAAATAATATGTGTCTTCTTAAGCCTAAGACAGAAAATCGAATTAACATATAGTTAGAAGCTAAAACTAAATCTGAACCGATTTTTTTAAATTTCAGTAGCTTCCGTCTTTAGTCATAACACATAATACCTTGTTCCACAAAGTGATGCAGGGTAAAAAAATAACAGTACATAACTGGACAAAATTTAAATTTTTATTATGATCACCAATTCAATATAATTTTGTTTAGAAAAGGGTCATATTAACATGGGTATATAGTGCATATGGATTAATAGAATCTACAAAAAATTACACTATTTATTTATTTTTTAAAAATAAATAGCGTTTCGGTGGCGATGGGCGAAATATTCATGTAAAACCCATAGTAACATGTTAGGCATCGATAACTTAGACTGGATAGCAAAACCGCAATAACTTTCCCACTGTTTAAAATGAAAACTAAATTTCATGTGTGATTTTTCGAAGTTCGTTTTGAAACTAATATAACCCTGGGTATTGCTAGTTCAGCTGCTGTTTGGATTTTTTGCCTCAAATATACTTCTATTTGGTATTCCTGACTTCTCAGAAGAACGTTTAATTTTCCCCCACTGCAGTATCGCTCTAACTAATTGGAATTTTGTATTCCTGATTTCGACATAATTATAGCTATAGGCGAGGAGAAAAAGGTTGTAGAACAAACTAACCCATAAAAATGACATCTAGTGCTTCAAAACTGCTATAATTGTGTAACTGTGGGAAATTTAGGAAAGTAATCATTAGAAATACTAGGGTTACCAAGTCCAAGCAAATAGTCGACTTTCGACGTTTTTTAAAACAAAAAATGCATCGAAAGGCGGTAAAAATACGATAAATCGACTTTTTTCGTCTTGTTCCTTTTTTAGTAACTTTTTTCATAGTTAAACAGGGTTGAAGGGTCGATGGCGAAGTAAATTTGTTTTCCATGTTGTTACATGAAATATTGATCAGAGACCATATTATGTATATTGATGTCTTCCGATCGGTGTGAAACTTGCACAAAGGTTAGTCCTATTGAATAGTAGTTTAGAGACAAACCTTGAACGAGTTCGGCCAAGGACTCTCTGAGTTAGAGGCAAAGAGGAGTTTTTTCACAGTCATGTAATTTATTACCTAATGTTTCTAGAAAAATTTGTCCAAAGCGTTTTAAATAGGTACTTATTCAATCTTTTTAGAAAAAAGTGAAGAAAATAGAAAAAACTGCTTTTTGGAAAATGGTGAAAATATTTTTTTTAAATTAGTTTTTAATAGAAAGTTTGAAAAAAGTGCAACACATAAAATGAAAACTAAATTTCATGTGTGATTTTTCGAAGTTCGTTTCGAAACTAACATAACCCTGGGTATTGCTAGTTCAGCTGCTGTTTGGATTTTTTGCCTCAAATATACTTCTATTTGGTATTCCTGACTTCTCAGAAGAACGTTTAATTTTCCCCCTTTGCAGTATCGCTCTAACTAATTGGAATTTTGTATTCTTGACTTCGACATAATTATAGCTATAGGCGAGGAGAAAAAGGTTGTAGAACAAACTAACCCATAAAAATGACATCTAGTGCTTCAAAACTTCTATAATTGTGTAACTGTGGGAAATTTAGGGAAGTAATCTTTAGAAAAACTAGGGTTACCAAGTCAAAGCAAAAAGTCGACTTTCCACGTTTTTTAAAACAAAAAATGCATCGAAAGTCGACTTCCGACTTTTTGACGGTAAAAATACGATAAATCGACTTTTTTCGTCTTGTTCCTTTTTTTAGTAACTTTTACATAGTTAAACAGGGTTGAAGGGTCGATGGCGAAGTAAATTTGTTTTCCATGTTGTTACATGAAATATTGATCAGAGACCCTATTATGTATATCGATGTCTTCCAATCGGTGTGAAACTTGCACAAAGGTTAGTCCTATTGAATAGTAGTTAAGAGACAAACCTTGAACGAGTTCGGCCAAGGACTCTCTGAGTTAGAGGCAAACAGGAGTTTTTTCACAGTAATGTAACTTATTACCTAATGTTTCTAGAAAAATTTGTCCAAAGCGTTTTAAATAGGTACTTATTCAATCTTTTTAGAAAAAAATGAAAAAAATAGAAAAAACGGCTTTTTGGAAAAAGGTGAAAATATTTTTTTTTTAAATTAGTTTTTATATTCCCAAAAATATTTAATTAGCAGCTATCTACAACGCTCTGCACAAATTTTTCTATATTAAATTGGTGATCATAATATGATTTCAATTGTGTCCAATTATGCACTGTTAGTTTTTTACCCTGCACCACTCAGTGGAACAAGGTATTATGTTAGTTGCATTGGAAATGTTTGCAAGAAAATCGGTTCAGATTTAAATATAGCTCCCATAGATATATGTTTATCCGATTTCATAACGTTTGGCTCTAGAAGCCACGTGATTCAACCAATCTTGATGAAATCTGGCACACGTTTATTTTTTGAACAAAAGGCGGACGTTATTAAAATACCACGACTGCTGGTTCTATGTACCGGATTGACCCGAAACAAACACTCTTCGGCCAGGGGCAGTCACCGAAACGTGAGTATGACGCAGTGGAAGAAAAATCATATCTGTCAGAATGCCGCCCGAAGGACATCAACAGGGTGTCTCCGTATGTATTCTGAGAACCATGCTACTTATTAAATCTTTTTAGAAAATAAAAACAAATTTAAAACAAAATGTTCACACTTTTTTTCAAAAAAGGCAATTTTTTTCTAAAAAGGCTATTTATGCAAAAAAAAGTATTTTTTTCCCCAAAAAACGCATTTTCTTCCAAAAAATGGTTTGTTTTGCTCAAAAGAAAGCTTAGGTCGTTTCCTCTAAAATCTTTATGATCTCGTTATGGGATGCGACCATTATATCTTTCAAAAACATGTTTTGAAACACAAAACAAATTTTTTTTAAATTTTTTGCATATGCTCTATTTTTAATTTTTTCCCATTTCTATGTAAGTGGTTCTAAAATCTTAAAAAAAATAAAATCATATACTGAGAAACTAGACAAATTAACTTTTGAAACGGTATGTAACATGCCTAACTTAAATAGCATACCCTCGGTAGTATACCCGCAGAATATATAGATGTGCTGTCAAAAAACCTTTTAAATACAGTTTATTTTTAAATATTAAAAATTTTGCAATTCTAAATACCAATGAGGCTCTTTTGTCAATACTATAGGTAGTTTTCAGCGCACGTAATATTGAATGTGACCCATATTCCAAATATCAGGTATCATAGAGACAAATTGTTGAATGAGGTACAAATAATTTATGGCCTTTCTCCGAAATTTTATATCACTTGATTTAAAAAATTGGGTGCAGGGGAAGAAGTTAAAAGGTAGTTTATTTTAATATAATCTTTAAAAGGTAAAAAATAACATTTGGTTAACCTCTATAGGTACTTTATTGCTTTTATTATGTAACATGCAGTTAACCCACACAAAGCACTTCTGGACCGTAATAAAATATTTTAGACTCATTGTTAAAATATACTACCTTGAAGTTCTTAAAAAACATTTTGCCCTTCTTGACCATAATAAAAGTATTTAGATTCATTTATTAAAATATACTATCTAGAACTACTTAAAAAACTATTTATTGTCATTCAGAAGACATTCGGAAATATTTTTTTTAAAAAACGGTGTTAAAGTTTAGTCGTATGTTATTAACATAACTAACTAATCTTCAAAATGTCCATGGCTTAAAAATATTTTTTTTCTTCGTTTTGTTTTAATCCCTTCAACATAAAGAACCACAGATCGTCAGATGTGCGACATATTTCCGACGCCTTAGTGAAAAAATTCCCTACGGTGTCGAAACGGTTGCATATTTGTAGATCCTGCGGGAAAGAGCTCGAGAAGATGAAAGAATTACCGACTTTGAATAGTAATGAGCCTTGCGTTGCAGTTATTCCAGATAGAGACAGAAGTAATTCTGAGAATGATGACAGAACTGTTGGTAAAAATGGCAACTCTAGCTTTTCAGACGTTAGAAGTTTAAAGAATGAGTGTCAAAACCGATACTATAAGGTTGACGTAGAAGTAATGGAACAAATAAAAGAGAAATACAAAAGTCACAGAGTATAGCTAAAAGAGTTCAACTTATCACGCTTGCTCCATCATCGAGTTGTTCAAAAACAATGACGGAGTTAGGGACGTCTCAACGAAAAGCAAGAATTGCTAAAATATTGTTTACGCAGCATGGGACTCTTACTCTCCCCAACAAAAAGAAGGGAAACACTTAAGAGTGCAACACTGCAGTAACTCTGCACGATGATATGAGTCGCCTGATATCAGGGATGAAAGACTGGGTGCCTGAACGCACCGATGGCAAGGATGTTTAAATGGAGAAGAGACTATTTCTCTGCAACCTGAATGAGTTATTCACAACATTTCAATCTGAAGACGAGAATGTCAAAGTTGGACTCACAAAATTTGATAAAAAATTTAACCTAGTAACGTCAAGCAAAATTTAAACACTTCATCATCTACAATAAATTAAGTGTAAAAAAATAGTTGTGATATAAATGCATCTAATGCGATTAAGATTAAATTTTATTAAATGATTTATTTTATTCATTGAACAGGATTAAACCGGCTCAAGACCTCTTGCTTCTATATTTAAATAGAATACAAGTTTTTAACAAACTGGCAAAGTGACATTGATTTTCGTGGCTGCACACTACTTTTATCATGATTTCGGGTCCGTGACAACCCTCTTCAGAAAGCCTTGCTGCAATTGTTGAAAGTAAAACCGAACTCTATAAGGCCAGGCTTTATTATTTATTTTATTATTTATTAATTTAATTGATTATTAATTTAATTATTTTTACAGAAAAACAAAAAATAATTTACCTATAACTCTAAAAAAAACGGTGTTTTTTTTTCAGATATAGACATACCGTGGGTATTTTTTTTATCGAGGGTATGATAATATTATTTAGGTATGCTATAACCGTTGGAAAGGTTTATTTGTTTAGTTTTAAAGGTTTTAGAACCACTTACACAAAAATAGGAACAAAACTTCAAATAATACATATTCAAAAAAATAAATAAACGCTGTTTTGAGCTACAATTCATTTTTGCCTAATAGATAAAAATGTCGCATCCCACTAAGAGACCATAAAGTTCTTAAAGGAAAAGACCTGAGCTTTCATTTAAGCAAAAAAAAAACCCTTTTTAAAAACAATGATTTTTTTGTTTTAAATTTGTTTATATTTTTTCTAAAATGATTGAATTATATATATATATATATATATATATATATATATATATATATATATATATATATATATATATATATATATATATATATATATATATATATATATATATATATATATATATATATATATATATATATATATATATATATATATATATATATATATATATAAATATATATATATATATATATATATATATATAATATATATATATATATATATATATATATATATATATATATATATCTATATATATATTATATATATATATATATATATATATATATATATATATATATTATATATATATATATATATATATATATATATTATATATATATATATATATATATATATATATATATGTTTACGTCTTGCTCTTGAACACAGACCTGAGATGTGGTTTCAGCAGGACGGAGCCACTGCTCACGAAGGCCTTTGATATACGAGTACTTTCGAATGATAAAGAAACGGCGTACGATTACATTGTATCGAATGGTTCAAAATTACCTCCATTACAGAACTTTTCGAGTTAAAATAGAAGTACTGAGCACAGGCACAAATACAATGCACGGAGTACCTCAAGGTTCCTAGCTTGGACCAATTTTATACATTATATATGCAAATAAAATGATGAGTATCTTGAAGAGGAGCGCACGCAGGTAATACGGCATTTATAGTTTCGAATGAATGCATAAATACCGCTTAAAATATTTTGCAAGAGGAACTTAACCTTGTAACCAAATAGTGCCATGACAGCGGATTAGTCATCTTTGCTGCGAAAACAAAACTCATGCACATAAGACCGAGACTCCTCGCAGATACTACCACAAAACTCATTTTCCATAATACAGACTGCCTTTACAAAACAAACAACTATCAAATAGATAGATGTTCGACGAACAAAGAACTTTTTAAAAGCTACAAATATTTAGGCGTACATTTAGACCACGATTTCAAATGGAAAACACACTTTAATAATTTACAAAAGAAATTGCCTAAATCATTCTATAATTTATAACACCTGAGCAATTGTTCCCCTTATTATGATCTGAAGCAAGCATATTTTTCTCTAGTCATATCTTAGACACGGTATTACTGCATGGGGTAACGTCAAATACTGTGAACATCTTTAAACAGCGAATTAGAATTTTAGACTACTTCAAAAAACCCAAAGAAATCACTTACATAAAAACAACTTCAACACTTACAAAATAAATTACCAAACAAACAATACTAGTAACCAACTGAGCAACACAACCCAACAACAAACTTTACACAACACTAATATGCACAAAAACATGAACATTTGAAAAATAAAAGATCTATGCCAAACTACAATTATGAATGAATTCTGCGACTATTCCGATTTCCTGGAACATGTCAACCACGAACACAATACGAAAGCAAGAGCGAAAGGGCACTATACAATTCCCAGATACAAGAATGATTACGGAAAATTTACTACCACCGAACCACCAACAACTGTCAATCAGATGCCAACACACTTACTAAATAAAAGAAATAAGTTTGTCGAAAAAAATTAAACAAAAAACATTACTTTTTAAACTCTTAATGACGTCAATGCAATATATTTATTAAAACATTTTTTTTTTTTTAAATCGAACGCCGCCACTCATACCCGCCCCTGCCGACCGAGGGGGCCACATCCCCATGACGTAGGGACATCGTACACATTATGAACCGATCCATAACGGAGAGATGGCAACAAATAATATCATTCGAAGATTAGCTACAGACACAAGTCAACAGCCAACCGGTAAAATACGACATAAATAAATCTAAACTAATATAGAGAATTTAATATCAATAATAATACCCAACACTAAGAAACAATAAGAATTAATACTTAAAGCTAGAATCTAGTATCTACTAATAATATTATACAGAATGTGAGTTTAAATGAAAAATAATAATAGATTTCAATGCATCGAAGCTTAAGGAAAAATCTATTAGTTGAAATAAGGAATTGAAGTCGGCACACATTCTACGAATTGGATCACCACATGCGTAATTGTATCGTTGAAAATCAAAGTGTAAAAACTGATAGTGTCTCGAAGGTCTTAACGGGACATTAATATAAATTCTTGATATTAAAAAGTCCGACGGAACAGCCACCCGAATAATTTTATATATCATCATAGTATTCATCATTGTTCGCCTACTCTTTAATGTGGGCAATTTAATGAGATTTAACCTACTGGTATAGGATGGTAGTTCAAAACCAGAAGACCAGTTAAGATTCCTTAAGCAGAAAAGTAGAAATTGCGTTTGCACAGATTCAATTTTGTTTACGTAAAAATCATATTGGGGATCCCATACCACCGAGCCGTATTCCAAAATTGGTCTCACAAGTGAGGTAAACAGCTGTTTCGTAGTATACGGGTCAGTAAACTCTTTTGCCCAACGTTTCATAAAGAAAAGAACGCCACATGCTTTATTTACCATTGTAATAATGTGATTATTGAAATTTAACTTTCTGTCCATCATAAAACCAAGATCAATAAATGAATCGACAGATGCCAATTCAATGCCACATAAGTTATATTTTGAGGGCAACATTTTAGATCTGAAGAAACCCATGTGTTTGCATTTCTTTAAGTTGAGTTCCATGCAATTCATATCACACCATCTACTGAATCTGTCCAAGTCATCTTGCAATTTGGTAGAGTCAGCATTGACTCAACAATGATTTTTTTGTTTTAAATTTGT